>CAMXCT020005045.1:2500-23960 GCA_947184155.2 Cladocopium goreaui | reverse complement strand
GTTTGGAGGGTTTTGGAGGGTTTGGTTAGGCTTGTTGGGGTACCTTGTCCCTGCGGAGCTATGCGAACTTTTGGAGCGTTTGGAGGGTTTTGGAGCGTTTGGAGGGTTTGAGGCCTGGCAAACGGCAGCCTTGAACGCCTATAAGAAGCCATTGCTGCGGCCGGAAGGTGCCTTTGAGCCATTGCTGTGGCCTTGTGGTGGCTTTTGCGTGCGGGAGTGGCGCGTGTTGGGCTTGTTGGGGTACCTTGTCCCTGCGGAGCTATGCGAACTTTTGGAGCGTTTGGGGGGTGTGGAGGGTTTGAGGCCTGGCGAACGGGCAGCCTTGAACGCATATAAGAAGCCATTGCCGCGAAGGAAGGTTTTTGCCCTGCGTTTGGAGGGTTTTGGAGGGTTGGTTAGGGCTTGTTGGGGTACCTTTTCCCTGCGGAGCTATGCGAACTGTTGGAGGGTTTGGAGGGTTTTGGAGGGTTTGAGGCCTGGCAAACGGCAGCCTTGAACGCCTATAAGAAGCCATTGCTGCGGCCGGAAGGTGCCCTGGAGCCATTGCTGTGGCCTTGTGGTGGCTTTTGCGTGCGGGATATGGCGCGGTTGGGCCTTGTTGGGGTACCTTGGTCCATGCGGAGCTATGCGAACTGTTGGGAGCGCGGGGGTTTTTGGAGGGTTTGGAGGGTTTGAGGCCTGGCAAACGGCAGCCTTGAACGCCTATAAGAAGCCATTGCTGCGGCCGGAAGGGGCCCTTGAGGGCTATGCGAACTTTTGGAGCGTTTGGAGGGTTTTGGCTATAAGAAGCCATTGCTGCGGCCGGAAGGGGCCCTTGAGCCATTGCTGTGGCCTTGTGGTAGCTTTTGCGTGCTGGGCGTGTTGGAAAAGTTCCACACCTGCGGTGGTCCCAGGCGCCGCCCCGGCCTTGGCGAAGGCCGGGGTCGGCGGATAAAACCTCAGTGATATGTTTTGAATTTGCTGAAACAAAGCTTCTCCTGCCAACTCTTCGATGGGATGTCCGTCCAAATCACAAGGAGTACTGCGAACACCAATACCTAATCAGGTTGGACGAAAGCAAATGGGAAAATTGCTTTCAGTTTTTTTTTTACATCGATGAATCCATGCCTGAACACTGGCAGCGCATCGGTCCTTTTAACAACATGGAATGCATACGGAACTCAAAAAATGCAGGTTCCAGGAATTGTTATGGTTGGTCTCCAAATTGAAACCTGAAAAACATGCTGACATGACACTTTTGGCGCTCCAAAAGCTCGTAGGCGCCATGTGAGCTTGTCCACAAAAGCAGCCGGCCACGTCATGGCAACCACACCAAGTTCTAAAGAAGTTGCCAACAAAACACCCGACATATCTCATACATATATGATCATATATTGTTGGATGTGAATCTTGCTTTGTTTGGTATCCAGATGATATCAAATTGGTTCTTGTTGCGCATAACTTTTTGGGCTGAAATCTGATATGACCATGTGTGACATCCAAGACACTGCTGTGAACCTGAGGCATCCTTCTATGTCTCTGGAGCGGGCTTGTTTCAAGTGACATTGCACCACGACCGCACTGACTTCGGGATTAGAGGATCAGATGTGGAATTGTGAAACTTACACGACTTCTTCAAGCATCAACCTATCATTGTTTGGGGAATGTGGATAACCCACAAACGTCAGAACCAGAGCTGTAGACCTAGCATCAATGAATAAAAAGCAATCACATGACTTTTGCTTCCATTGTTTTCTTCATCTATATAATTCTATTATCAACATTGGTTTCCACCACATCCATTCCAAAAAAACGTTGGCAGGACTATAGTCGCGCAATCAACCCATTGAAACATGCCTGGCGTACAGGAATCATCTTTAAGAAGGCCCAATTTCACGGCCCACTTCTGCCCTTTGGACGCAGGCATCCATACCAATCTCTGGTCAATGTTGGACCTTGGATTCCGAGCTGGATGAACCCCGGACTGAAACTGGTAGGTGGGATGGGGATGGGTATGGACGGATCTTGAGGAAGTAATCTTCCAAACAACCCATCATTTGCTTCAAAGGCAATGCTCAAATAAATTTGAAGACCAGTGAATGGATCAGACAAGTGCAGAACGTTACAGTAAAAAATGAAATCGGAAACAATGATGTTTGCTCAATATTGTGCAATCAATTTCAAGTATACTCAGACAGATAGATGTTGTACTGAATGATGCTAGGAAACCTAAATGTAAATACCAAATATTGTTTTGAATAAAGCTTGCCAAGTGGGACGTTTTTTTTCAACTTCAGCCGCATGAGACGTTGAGGTTTTCCCCAAAATCACTGACCATGCCACCTTCGGGTTCGCTCCATTCCCAATGGATATCTCGAAATAGTACAGGGGGAACATGGCTTTGTAAAAGATTCCGAAACCATCACATTTGGTTGAAACATGTTCCAAATGTATAGAAAATAGAACTCATAAAATTTGTGTATGATTTGTATGATTGACAAAAGGGGTTGAACCACATAAGAATCATCCTCACAGGCTCATATGATCATCAAATCTTTCAATGTTCTCCTGAGATTTTCACAGAACATCCATGTGACCCCACCTGTACCCCCACACACCCGAAGCTAAGGCAATGGATCAAGATCCTAAGCTCATGGATTGGCATCAATCTCTGCTGACTGATGCTGGTCTGCATGTGCTCGCACCGGTGGATTTATTAAGATATATTTTTAGGGGGTACATAGTTCATATAGGATGGCTTTGTCATGATAACCAAAAAAGACCGAACATTAATAGAACAATCACCTGGAAATACATTGTTGTTTTTTCCAGGGCAGCAAACAATCGTTGCCAGGAGTAGCTTTGCAGACACAATTTCACCAGTCTATCATGTCATTTCTTGGTTGCAGAAATCTGGGTGGCAACCAAGCTGGCATTGTATTTGATAAACGCTTCGTGTCTTTTGACACTGCTAGTGGGATCAGCAAAGTCCTTGATGTCATCCGTCGCCTGATCACCGATCCATTGAGCCTGAGATGAACAACATACAGGTGGAATCGAGTTATGTGGATCAAAGTATGTGGATCGTAACAAATGCATCTTAGCACATCATTGGTTCATTTGCAACCATCACATGTACGATGCTGCTACACTTGAACTGCATGAATGTAGTGCCATGGGATTTGGAGAGCTGATGGACTTGACTTCTCAATGAACATCTTGATACATCTTGATGTTTATCAGCCAAGTAGCCATCAACCAAGCTGAGAGATACACAAGCGACATGCTGGTGTTCCAGTCAGGAGCGGTGCCAAAGCTGGCAAAGTATGCAACCAGCGACATGGTCTTCTTTCCTCCATTGCCCAACTCCTTCGACTTGACCCCACATGCCGTTCTCCCCCAGTAGGGATCCAGGACAAACTTTCCGCAATCCTTGGGCCCTTGCTTGAGGAGGTACTGCTTCACCTCATCAAACGTCTTGCCACTCACAGCCTTCAAGTGTTGGTTGAGGATGGCCTGAAGTGACTTGTCCTCGCTCAGCTGCTCACGCATGGTGTCCTCCACAGCTTTTTTGCGTTTCTTTGCCATCTTCTTTGCAAGAGGGCTGAGGGCTGCCTTGGGCTGCTTCCTGGCTGCTCCCTTCGGCTTTGCAGGGTCAGCTGCCGATGAAGCCGCAGGCTCTGCACCAGCTGCCTTTGATCTCTTCCACTGCGATGGCAAATCATCCTCGAAGATCTGGTCGAGAGGCTTGAGTTCCCCCGTCTTCTTGACCAAGCGATCATGTGCACTTTCCTCTGAAGACTCACCATCAGACTCCTGGAAGAGATTCTTCTTGGGAGTTGCAACTGACATCTCACTTTCGGAGTCTTCCTCAGCATCATCCTTCTGTGGCTCCTCATCCTTCGGCACTGGCTTGGCCTTTGCCTTCCTTTTACTGGCCGCTTTGGCCTTTGCTTCTCCCACCTTTTCGACATTCTCAGCCTTGCTTTTGGCTCCTCGCTTTGCCGTGGCCTTGGCCTTGGCCTTGGCCTTGGCCTTCGGCTCTGGAACCATATCGGCATCCTCCGGTTCACAAACATGATCATCTTGTTTCTCCTCAGCCTTCCGAAGGCGCTTTGCTTGCTTCTTGGGCTTCTCTGAATCAGCAGTGTCACCTTCAGCATGATCATCATGATCCGTTGCTTCAGTCTTTCGTTTCCGTCCTGGCTTCTTTGTCTTCCCATCAGCCTCACCTTTCTTGTCCTGATGAAGCTCCTTTGCTTCCTTTGCTGCCTTCTTTGCTGCTTTGGCCTCCTTTTTCTCATCATCCTTTGCCTGCTTCAATCTCAGTTGGTCACGACGAGTGAGGATCTTCAACTGACAGGGAGGATGACTTTGGGTGGCTATTGGGTAGTGTGCAAGTTGGTCATGAAGCTGCACAGCATTCTGCCCATTAGTTGATTAAATTGTCTGCCCATAGTGGCACGTACATTTGTTGACAATCCAGCTAAGGAAGTATCCTATTTCAAGACCATTGCTTTGACCTGTTGAAATCAGGTATAGATTCGAAAAGGAATGGGCATGATTCTTGGCTCGGAAAAATACAAGCAAACAAGATATGGATAACCACCACACCTGGGGCTCTGGGTCGGCCAGTGCGGCAGCTTCATCCGCCTGCTCATCAGTCAAAGGCATTGCCATGTCAAAGTCTGGAATGTCAGTGGTGTCCATGGGCTGGGTCTCGTCAAAGTCGCTTGCAAACGAGAAACCTGCACAAGGGACAGTCAAGCAGAGGTAGCCACTCTTATCACAAGCACTGGTAGTAAGGAAAAACAATTGGAAATGAACTGATCATATAATGTTGTGAAAATAAAAGCCTGTTATAACATCTTTTATGTCTATGTGTCTTTTAGACAGTGATGACACCACGGGGCATAGGTTCCTTGAACTGCAAACCCATAACCATTGAATCACTGCAAAAACATGGGAAACTCTTTTGTGGCAGCAGGCTCTCTGAAGTTTAAGTAAAAGTATGATTGACCGTAACATGGTAATGTCAAAAAATCCCCCAACACCATTGCCTTTCTTTGCCTTGCTCTTCGGTTTCGGGGATGCTTGTGGTGCTGGCTCTGAAGATGTAGTGTCACCAGGAGATGGAAGGATCCTTACCATGGCATGCCGGTTTGTCACAAAATTCCCAGGGGTTTTGTCATCAACATTTTTTGATGCATACTAAAAGTTTGGTCAATATGGTTTCTAAGTCTCTGGTTCCTAACTAACATTGATGTGAATTGGTATGAGGGATTAGGTGCCACTACATACCCCAAACATCCAAGAAGTAAGACATCACAACCCCACGTGCCAACCCCAGCTTGGCTGCATGAAACTAAGAAGAGCGGCGCTGCAGCATGCTCCTGGGCAGCCTTGGACTTCGCCTCCAGCTCCGCCTTCTTCTTGGCGATGAGTTCGATGAGCTGCCGCTTCTTGATGGCAAGGTGGGAACCTAGGCAAAAAGGGAAAGCAGGCAGACAGGGTGAATGATGGGGAATTACAAAGTGGTGGCCAAGTGAACCCTTAAAGACGAGACATAGTAAACAATCCTGAATACCATGTTGAGATGCATCGGCAGGGTGCCCAACCACACTCTTCACATCGGGGGGGATCAGAAGGCTTGGGAATGGGCTGCCTGTCCATCTCATTCTTAGCCAACCACTCTTGGAATGCGGCAAACTCAGCTTTGGATTGTTCATCATCACCTAGTTCCTCATCTTCATCAGCGTCAAGAGCATCACTTGATGTTGAACTAGACCTTTTGCAAGATGCCAAGTACTTGTCGATGTGTTCCTAGAGGGGTTCTTGGTCATAAGGTTCCAGTTCAAAGAACATAATGAAAGTTAAACGTATAATCAAAAGATATCAAAATTATACCGTTAAAAACAAAGTTAGAATGCGGTTTTGGCTTCGCGTGATGGTGGCCCGTTTGGCCCCCCCCCACGGCAGACGCATTCTAACTGAAGGAACACCTGTAAATATGCAGAAACACAGTTAGAATGCGGCGCCAAAATTGGTAAGAAAATGTAAGTTTTGACTGGTATTTTACAGGCGAAATACAGTTAGAATGCCTCCTCCTTTTCTTCTATATTGTTCCTTGCCCTTCCTTTTCTTCTATGTCTTTTTCATTGATCTATATCTGCTGTCGTTTCCGGGTGGCATTCTATCTGTTGTTTTTCCACTGTAGCCACATGTTTCTGACCCGCAGGGAACCTGGAGTGCCCTTGTCTCTTTTCCGACCTTATCCTCTTCCCTTTTCTCCTCCTTTTCTTCTATATTGTTCCTTACCCTTCCTTTTCTTCTGTCTTTTTCATTGATCTATATCTGCTGTAGTTTCCGGGGAGGCATTCTATCTGTTGTTTTCCCCAGTGTAGCCAGATGTTTCTGACCCGCAGGGAACCTGGAGTGCCCTTGTCTCTTTTCCGATCTTATCCTCTTCCCTTTTCTCCTCCTTTTCTTCTATATTGTTCCTTACCCTTCCTTTTCTTCTATGTCCTTTTCATTGATCTATATCTGCTGTAGTTTCCGGGGAGGCATTCTATCTGTTGTTTTCCCCACTGTAGCCATATGTTTCTGACCCGCAGGGAACCTTGAGTGCCCTTGTCTCTTTTCCGACCTTATCCTCTTCCCTTTTCTCCTCCTTTTCTTCTATATTGTTCCTTACCCTTCCTTTTCTTCTAATTATGTCTTTTCCATTGATCTATATCTGCTGTAGTTTCCGGGGAGGCATTCTATCCGTTGTTTTCCCCACTGTAGCCATATGTTTCTGACCCGCAGGGAACCTGGAGTGCCCTTGTCTCTTTTCCGACCTTATCCTCTTCCCTTTTCTCCTCCTTTTCTTCTATATTTTTTCCTTACCATTCCTTTTCTTCTATGTCTTTTTCATTGATCTATATCTGCTGTAGTTTCCGGGGAGGCATTCTATCTGTTGTTTTCACCACTGTAGCCAGATGTTTCTGACCTGCAGGGAACCTGGAGTGCCCTTGTCTCTTTTCCGACCTTATCCTCTTCCCTTTTCTCCTCCTTTTTCTTCTATATTGTTCCTTACCCTTCCTTTTCTTCTATGTCTTTTTCATTGATGTATATCTGCTGTAGTTTCCGGGGAGGCATTCTATCTGTTGTTTTCCGCACTGTAGCCATATGTTTCTGACCCGCAGGGAACCTGGAGTGCCCTTATTTCTTTTCCGATCTTATCCTCTTCCCTTTTCTCCTCCTTTTCTTCTATATTGTTCCTTACGCTTCCTTTTTTCTTATGTCTTTTTCATTGATCTATATCTGCTGTAGTTTCCGGGGAGGCATTCTATCTGTTGTTTTCGCCACTGTAGCCATATGTTTCTGACCCGCAGGGAACCTGGAGTGCCCTTGTCTCTTTTCCGATCTTATCTCTTCCCTTTTCTCCTCCTTTTCTTCTATATTGTTCCTTAATTACTCTTCCTTCTCTTCTATGTCTTTTTCATTGATCTATATCTGCTGTAGTTTCCGGGGAGGCATTCTATCTGTTGTTTTCCCTGCTGTAGCCAGATGTTTCTGACCCGCAGGGAACCTGGAGTGCCCTTGTCTCTTTTCCGACCTTATCCTCTTCCCTTTTCTCCTCCTTTTCTTCTATATTGTTCCTTTCCCTTCCTTTTCTTCTATGTCTTTTTCATTGACCTATATCTGCTGTAGTTTCTGGGGAGGCATTGTATCTGCTGTTTTCCCCACTGTAGCCATATGTTTCTGACCCGCAGGGAACCTGGAGTGCCCTTGTCTCTTTTCCGACCTTATCCTCTTCCCTTTTCTCCTCTTTTTGTGCTATCTTGTTCCTTACCCTTCCTTTTCTTCTATGTCTTTTTCATTGATCTATATCTGCTGTAGTTTCCCGGGAGGCATTCTATCTGTTGTTTTCCCCACTGTAGCCAGATGTTTCTGACCCGCAGGGAACCTGGAGTGCCTTTGTTTCTTTTCCGATCTTATCCTCTTCCCTTTTCTCCTCCTTTTCTTCTATATTGTTCCTTACCCTTCCTTTTCTTCTATGTCTTTTTCATTGATCTATATCTGCTGTAGTTTCCGGGGAGGCATTCTATCTGTTGTTTTCCCCACTGTAGCCATATGTTTCTGACCCGCAGGGAACCTGGAGTGCCCTTGTCTCTTTTCCGATCTTATCTCTTCCCTTTTCTCCTCCTTTTCTTCTATATTGTTCCTTACCCTTCCTTTTCTTCTATGTCTTTTTCATTGATCTATATCTGCTGTAGCTTCCGGGGAGGCATTCTATCTGTTGTTTTCCGCACCGTAGCCATATGTTTCTGACCCGGAGGGAACCTGGAGTGCCCTTGTCTCTTTTCCGATCTTATCCTCTTCCCTTTCCCCCTCCTTTTCTTCTATATTGTTCTTACCCTTCCGTTTTTCTTCTATGTCTTTTTCATTGATCTATATCTGCTGTAGTTTTTGGGGAGGCCTTCTATCTGTTGTTTTCTGCACTGTAGCCATATGTTTCTGACCCGCAGGGAACCTGGAGTGCCCTTGTCTCTTTTCCGACCTTATCCTCTTCCCTTTTCTCCTCCTTTTCTTCTATATTGTTCCTTACCCTTCCTTTTCTTCTATGTCTTTTTCATTGATCTATATCTGCTGTAGTTTCCGGGGAGGCATTCTATCTGCTGATTATCTGCTGTTTTCCCCACTGTAGCCATATGTTTCTGACCCGCAGGGAACGTGGAGTGCCCGTGTCTCTTTTCCGACCTTATCCTCTTCCCTTTTCTCCTCCTTTTCTCCTATTTGTTCCTTACCCTTCCTTTTCTTCTATGTTTTTTTCATTGATCTATATCTGATATATACTATATCTGCTGTAGTTTCCGGGGAGGCATTCTATCTGTTGTTTTCCCCACTGTAGCCATATGTTTCTGACCTGCAGGGAACCTGGAGTGCCCTCGTCTCTTTTCGGACCTTATCCTCTTCCTTTTTCTCATCTTTTCTTCTATATTGTTCCTTACCCTTCCTTTTCTTCTATGTTTTTTTCATTGATCTATATCTGCTGTCGTTTCCGGGGAGGCATTCTATCTGTTGTTTTCCCCACTGTAGCCATATGTTTCTGACCCGCAGGGAACCTGGAGTGCCCTTGTCTCTTTTGCGACCTTATCCTCTTCCCTTTTCTCCTCCTTTTCTTCTATATTGTTCCTTACCCTTCCTTTTCTTCTATGTCTTTTCATTGATCTATATCTGCTGTAGTTTCCGGGGAGGCATTCTATCCGTTGTTTTCCGCACTGTAGCCATATGTTTCTGACCCGCAGGGAACCTGGAATGCCTTTGTCTCTTTTCCGACCTTATTCTCTTCCCTTTTCTCCTCCTTTTCTTCTATATTGTTCCTTACCCTTTCTTTTCTTCTATGTCTTTTTCATTGATCTATATCTTCTGTAGTTTCCGGGGAGGCATTCTATCTGCTGATTATCTGCTGTTTTCCCCACTGTAGCCAGATGTTTCTGACCCGCAGGGAACCTGGAGTGCCCTTGTCTCTTTTCCGACCTTATCCTCTTCCCTTTTCTCATCTTTTTCTTCTATATTGTTCCTTACCCTTCCTTTTCTTATGTCTTTTTCATTGATCTATATCTGCTGTAGTTTCCGGGGAGGCATTCTATCTGTTGTTTTCCCCTCTGTAGCCATATGTTTCTAACCTGCAGGGAACCTGGAGTGCCCTTGTCTCTTTTCCGACCTTATCCTCTTCCCGTTTCTCCTCCTTTTCTTCTATATTGTTCCTTACCCTTCCTTTTCTTCTATGTCTTTTTCATTGATCTATATCTGCTGTAGTTTCCGGGAAGGCATTCTATCTGTTGTTTTCCCTGCTGTAGCCATATGTTTCTGACCCGCAGGGAACCTGGAGTGCCCTTGTCTCTTTTCCGACCATATCCTCTTCCCTTTTTTCCTCCTTTTCTTCTATAGTGTTCCTTACCCTTCCTTTTCTTCTATGTCTTTTTCATTGATCTAATCTGCTGTAGTTTCCGGGGAGGCATTCTATCTGTTGTTTTCCGCACTGTAGCCATATGTTTCTGACCCGCAGGGAACCTGGAGTGCCCTTGTCTCTTTTCCGACCTTATCCTCTTCCCTTTTCTCCTCCTTTTCTTCTGTATTGTTCCTTTCCCTTCCTTTTCTTCTATGTCTTTTTCATTGATCTATATCTGCTGTAGTTTCCGGGGAGGCATTCTATCTGTTGTTTTCCCCACTGTAGCCATATGTTTCTGACCCGCAGGGAACCTGGGGTGCCCTTGTCTCTTTTCCGATCTTATCCTCTTCCCCTTTCTCCTCCTTTTCCTCTTTATTGTTCCTTACCCTTCCTTTTCTTCTATGTCTTTTTCATTGATCTATATCTGCTGTAGTTTCCGGGGAGGCATTCTAGCTGTTGTTTTTCCCACTGTAGCCATATGTTTCTGACCCGCAGGGAACCTGGAGTGCCCTTGTCTCTTTTCCGACCTTATCCTCTTCCCTTTTCTCCTCCTTTCTCTGATGTCTTTCCTGGTGGTTTTGCCTCCTGTCTTGGGATAACTCTGATGTCTTTCCTGGTGGTTTTGCCTCCTGTCTTGGGGTAACTCTGATGTCTTTCCTGGTGGTTTTGCCTCCTGTCTTGGGATAACTCTGATGTCTTTCCTGGTGGTTTTGCTTCCTGTCTTGGGATAACTCTGATGTCTTTCCTGGTGGTTTTGCCTCCTGTCTTGGGATAACTCTGGTATCTTTCCTGGTGGTTTTGCTTCCTGTCTTAGGATAACTCTGCTGTCTTTCCTGGTGGTTTTGCCTCCTGTCTTGGGATAACTCTGATGTCTTTCCTGGTGGTTTTGCCTCCTGTCTTGGGATAACTCTGATGTCTTTCCTGGTGGTTTTGCCTCCTGTCTTGGGATAACATAACTCTGATGTCTTTCCTGGTGGTTTTGCCTCCTGTCTTGGGAATTGTCGGAACTCGTTTTATGTTCCAGCTAAAATAGCGCCGTTTTCTTTCTCATCGCGCGGTGGCATCTTGTGGGCATTTTGGTTTTTGAGTTGAGCCATCTACTTTTAGGTCAGTGTAGTTTAGGAACTTCAGACATCCAGGGTTGCTACTCCCCAAAGGGAATTACGTATATGATATATACTCTGAAATGGAAGAGACCCAATTCCTTGCAGAACTACATACATAGAATATAGGTCCCCAGTGAAAATATTCATCAGCTTTTGAGGAACACCACCCAATTCCATTGGTTTGCATTGCAAAATAGTTTTTTCATTTTTTTTCATAGTTCTACGACACCGGTCGTCGGGGGTACCCTTCGGTGAGCCTGAAAAATTTATTTTTTTAATGCAATATAAAAAGAAATTGATCATTTCGGGGGATCTGTGTTTTTTTTGAACGTTTGTTTAGGAACTTCAGACATCCAGGGTTGCTACTCCCCCAAGGGAATTACGTATATGATATTTACCCTTATACATGAAAGAGATCCAATTCCTTGAAGAATTACATACATAGAATATAGGTCCCCAGTGAAAATATTCATCAATTTTGTGAGGAACACCACCCATTTCCATTTGTTTTCATTGCAAAATATGTTTTTTTTTCATAGTTCACCCCGCGATTGCCCCAGCAAAACGCGTTGCAACACACTTTCCATGCTGAAATCGCAGTTGTCCCTTTGCGGAACTGGTTTGAATCACAGGCGGCTGCAGCAATCCATGCTTCTGTCAAAAACCTGAAAAGATTTATTTTCCTGGATCAAAATGGATAGCCGGAAATATTCTATGCATATGTTGTTTTTTTCCGATTCCGGAAGATGTTTTTATTCTATGTATAGGTTTTTTTACCGATTCCGGGAGATGTTTTTGAGGCCGAAATTATCGATTTTGTATTCTATGTACCCCATCGGGATTATATATATATATATATATTTACACACGCGTTTTTGCACATATCTGTACAACTTGAAGGGGAAAACATTCGCTGAAATGCTGGGAAGCATTCTGACTGCTGAAATGCTTGTAAAAGCAATTTCAAAGGGGAACCATTCTATTTGCGGAAATGCTGGTAGAAAACAATTTCAAGGGGGAAGCATTCCAACTGCTGAAATGCTTGTGTAAAAAACAACTTGAAGGGGGAAGCATTCAAACTGCTGAAAGGCTGGTAAAAAAACATTTTCAAGGGGGAAACATTCTAACTGCTGAAATGCTGGTAAAAAGTAATTTCAAACGGGGAAGCGTTCTAACTGCTGAAAAGCTGGTAAAAAACAATTTCAAGGGGGAAACATTCTAACTGATGAAATGCTGGTAAAAAACAATTTCAAGGGGGGAAACGTTCTAACTGCTGAAATGCTGGTAAAAAGTAATTTCAACGGGGAAGCATTCTAACTGCTGAAAAGCTGGTAAAAAACAATTTCAAGGGGGGAAACATTCTAACTGCTGAAATGCTGGTACAAAACAATTTCAAGAAAACATTCTAATTGCTGAAATGCGTGTGTAAAAAGCAACTTCAAGTGGGAAGCATTTTAACAGCTGAAATGCTGGGAAGCATTCTAACTGCTGAAATGCTGGCAAAAACAATTTCAAGGGGGAAGCATTATAACTGCTGAAATGCTTGTAAAAAGCAATTTCAATGGGAACGCGTTCTAACTATACCCCAGGACTGGAAGTTAGAATGCCGCTTTGGTGCAAAGATGTGGATTTCAAGAAAAGACCCGCGTACCGCGTGACCTTATTTATTTAGTCCTGAAGGCATTGAAAAATCCTATTTATTTAGTCCTGAAACCCCTAAAAGTCCAAAATTCTTAACGCATTCTCGACCGTCCCGTGTCTTCCATGTATATGGCACTGCAAATATGCAGAATATGCATGTAAATTGCAAAAAAAATCATGAAGAACGCCTTTAAAACACTGAAAAATCAATGGAACACATGCAACAACATTGAAAAATCAATGAGAAATAATGAAACACATCTTAAAAACAATGAAACATCCATGAAAATAATGAGCAACGTCTTGAAAATAATGAAAAATCAATGAGCAATAATGAAAAATCAATGAACAATAATTGACAATAATAAAAAACTTCTTAAAATCATGAAACCCATGGAAAAATAATGAAAACCATCTTCAAAATAATGAAAAATCAATGAAACACATCTTCAAAATAATGAAAATCACTGAAAAATAATGAACACATCTTCAAAATACTGAAAAATCACTGAAGGCCGTCCCGGATTTTTTAAATGGGTTTGAGGATTAAATAAGGTTAGAATGCCTCCCGGAATTCTCAGTACGCCGGTTTTTTCTTGAAATCCATGTCTTTCCACCAAGGTTGCATTATAACTTCCAGTCCTGCGGTATATATGCATGCATCTATGTAAACAATATCTGTGTATCTATGTTCTACCATATAATTAAAAAACAATGAAAAATAATGAAAAACGTGGTTAAAAATAATGAAAACCCATGAAAAATAATGGATCTCAACCGTCATTGGGGACCAAAATTTCATTTATATATTTAAAATCTATATATATATATATAGAATTCAGAAGTTTTGGGGGCATATGCTGCGGAGGCATTCTAACCCTACAAAAAAACAAGGTTTGGTGGCCCCCGCAAACCAAGCTTTTGGTCGGTTTTGGACTACGGTTTTTACGGGTTTTTATGGGTTTGGATGAGTTTTTACAGGTTTTCGGCGGTTTTTTTTGCGGATTGTGGCGAAGCTGCTTCATCAAAGGTTTTGTTGACTAAAACCTTTTTTTAGCAGAAACCAACTCAAAACAAGGTTTTGATAGCTCGACCCGCGTTTTTCAGGGATTTGGTTGATGTAGGATATTGTAGGATATATGATGATGATATCAAACTGTGGTAAGTACTTATCTCAACCGTCATTGCGGACCAAGATTTCATTTATATATTTAAAATCTATATATATATATAGAATTCAGAAGTTTTGGGGGCATATGCTGCGGAGGCATTCTAACCCTACAAAAAAACAAGGTTTGGTGGGCCCCGGCAAAACCAAGCTTTTGGCGGTTTTGGACTACGGTTTTACGGGTTTTATGGGTGTGGATGAAGTTGTAAAGGTTACGACGGAGACGGTTTTTTTTTTTCCGCCGATATTACCCCAAAAAAAACAAAAAAAGAAACTAGACAAAACGAAAGAAATAAAAAGCTCCGACAACACCTTTACACACAAAGAAAAAGCAGTTTTGTTGACTAAAACCATTTTTTTTCTCGCAGAAACCAACTCAAAACAAGGTTTTGATAGCTCGACCCGCGTTTTTCAGGGATTTGGTTGATGTAGGATATATGATGATGATATCAAACTGTGGTAAGTACTTATCTCAACCGTCATTGCGGACCAAGATTTCATTTATATATTTAAAATCTATATAGAATTCAGCAGTTTTGGGGGCATATGCTGCGGAGGCATTCTAACCCTACAAAAAAACAAAGAACAAAACAAAAAACAAACCCACCAACAAGGCTTGTGGTAGCAATCACCCCAGAACCACAAAAAAAAAGGTTTGGTTGCCCCGGCAAACCAAGCTTTTGGTCGGTTTTGGACTACGGTTTTTACGGGTTTTTATGGGTTTGGATGAGTTTTTACAGGTTTGCGACGTTTTTTTTCGCGGATTGTGGCGAAGCTGCTTCATCAAAGGTTTTGTTGACTATTTTTTTTTGCCGAAACCAACTCAAAACAAGGTTTTGATAGCTCGACCCAGGTTTTTCAGGGATTTGGTTGATGTAGGGTGTATGATGATGATATCAAACTGTGGTAGTACTTATCTCAACCGTCATTGGGGACCAAAATGTCATTTATGTATTTAAAATCTATATATATATATATATATATATAGAGAATTCAGAAATTTTTTGGGACATATGCTGCGGAGGCATTCTAACCCTACAAAAAACAAGGTTTGGTGGCCCCGGCAAATCAAGTCTTTGGTCGGTTTTGGACTATTGTTTTTTACGGGTTTTTATGGGTGTGGAGAGTTTTTACAGGTTTGCGACGTTTTTTTTCGCGGATTGTGGCGAAGCTGCTTCATCAAAGGTTTTGTTGACTAAAACCATTTTTTTAAGCAGAAAACAACTCAAAACAAGGTTTTGATAGCTCGACCTGTTTTTTTCAGGGATTTGGTTGATGTAGGGTGTATGATGATGATATCAAGCTGTGGTAAGTATTTATCTCAACCGTCATTGCGGACCAAGATTTATATATATATATATATATATTTAAAATCTATGTATATATATATATATAGAATTCAGAAGTTTTGGGGGCATATGTTACAAAGGCATTCTAACCCTACAAAAAACAAGGTTTGGTGGCCCCGGCAAACCAAGCTTTTGGTCGGTTTTGGACTACGGTTTTTACGGTTTTTTATGGGTTTGGATGAGTTTTTACAGGTTTGCGACGTATTTTTTCGCGGATTGTGGCGAAGCTGCTTCATCAAAAACCAGGTTTTGTTGACTAAAAAAACCTGTTGTTCTCGCAGAAACTATATAGCTCAAAACCAGGTTTTGGTACCTCGACCCGTTTTTTTCAGGGATTTGGTTGATGTAGGATATAAATATAATATATTTATTTCTCTAGATATTTAACATCTATATAGAATTCAGATGTTTCGGGGGCATTTGCTGCGGAGGCATTCTAACCCTACAAAAAAGAAAGGTTTGGTGGCCCCGGCACAACAGGTAGGCACATTTGATCAAACAATGTTTGAACATGTTTATTTACATTTACCAGCATAATACGTACTGAAAGGTAAAATTTTGAAGGGGGAAGCATTCTAACTGCTGAAAGGCTGGTAAAAAGCAATTTCAAGGGGGAAGCATTCTAACTGATAAAATGCTGGTAAAAAGCAATTTCAAGGGGGAAGCATTCTAACTGATGAAATGTTTGTGTAAAAAGCAACTTCAAGGGGAAGCATTCTAACTGCTGAAATGCTGGGAAGCATTCTAGCCGCTGAAATGCTGGCAAAAGCAATTCCAAGGGGGAAGCGTTCTAATTGCTGAAATGCTGGTAGAAAGCAATTTCAAGGGGGAAGCGTTCTAATTGCTGAAATGCTGGTAGAAAGCAATTTCAAGGGGGAAACATTCTAACTGCTGAAATGCTTGTGTAAAAGCAATTTCAACGGGGAAGCATTCTAACTGCTGAAAAGCTGGTAAAAAAAATCAAAGGGGAAGCATTCAAACTGATGAAATGCTGGTAAAAAACCATTTCAAGGGAAGAAGCATTCTGACTGCTGAAAGGCTGGTAAAAAGCAATTTCAAGGGGAAAGCATTCCAACTGCTGAAATGCTGGTAAAAAGCAATTTCAACGGGGAAGCATTCTAACTGCTCAAAAGCTGGTACAAAAATAATTTCAAGGGGGAAGCATTCTAACTGATCAAATGCAGGTAAAAAACTATTCAAGGGGAACGCATTCTAACTGCTGAAATGCTGGCAAAAGCAATTTCAACGGGGAAGCGTTCTAAGTGATGAACTGCCGGTAAAAAGCAATTTCAAGGGGGAAGCATTCTAACTGCTGAAATGCTTGTGTGAAAGCAACTTCAAGGGGGAAGCGTTCTAATTGATGCACTGCTGGTAAAAAGCCATTTCAAGGGCGAAACATTCTAACTGCTGAAATGCTGGCAAAGCAATTTCAAGTGGGAAGCGTTCTAATTGCTGAAATGCTGGTAAAAAACAATTTCAAGGGGAAGCATTCTAACTGCATTCCAACATTTGATGATATTCATAGTGTGTAGGCATTTTAAGTGAGGGATTTGTGCAAAGAGTTTTCCGAAAACAACAAAAAACTTAAAACCCGGGTGCGGAGGCATTCTAACTGAATGATTTTTTGCCGTGCGCGTGCCGCATTCTAACTGAGGGGGAGGAATATTTGGAATTCGCGGAGGCATTCTAACTTTCATTTTAACGGTATATATATCCTTTGGTTTCCAAACAGGTTATACCATAGGTCCCATGAGATTGCTATCACATATAGATCTTAAAGTATAGGATTGAATAATAACAGAACCATCTGGTGGTGGATCATCCTGTCCTGAATCTCCGGGTCAAAGAGCAAGAGAAGGTCATGGAAGCAAGGGTCCTGACAGGGAGTGATAAAGTAAATTATACGTTAATACTAAACAGGGAAGTTTCCATTCTAAAAACAGGATTGGATTTTTGTTACCAAATATGATGCCATGTATGTGAGAAATATATATTAATTGTGACTTAAAACATCGATATTTAAAATATGTTGTTTTTGGGGAACCAACCTTCCCAACCGCCAATGTTTCTCATTCTGAACTCCCCTCCTTAGTGACCTCATGCCTGTTCGCCTTACGCTTCACCAGCCCTGCTAACTGCTTAAGCTCCATGCTGTGCTTATACACACTTTTGCCACCCAAAGAAGTAATGCCACATTTTTCCACAAGTGCACCAACTTCTAGCTGCAGCGCATCCATATGTGGCAATCGCTTTTTTGGGTGCTTCCCCAGTCGGGACAAGACAGGGCCCAAGACATCAGCATTGGAAACACAGTTCTTGCGATTGGCCTTGCAATAAGGCTGATCTAAACCATGAACCAGCAGCTTCCTTTCAGACCGCAGGCGATCACGAATAACAGGATTGCTTTCCCATTCTTTGGCCAACCCTAAACAATTCATTGTTTGGGATGGCCCATCAAAACAAAGCTTGAAGCCAAAATGTTCTGTAGATGTGTGGTCGGTTTAACGGGCAACATGTTGTTTCAAACAAAGCGCGCACTACCAAGCTGGATGAACCAAGGACACCTACATGGCAGCACCAGCGCACGGCACCATACCACCCAGCTGGAAAAAATTGGGGGGCCCGGCGGTGCGATCTGTTGAAGATCATCGGAATCACATGGGCAAGAGCACGGTCGAGGCTATAGTGAAATCACAAAGTTTCAGCACAACTATGCGGAGATGTTAATAAACAATGTGTTCCTCCACCACTGATTTGGGAAACATGAGTTACATAAGAAGTTCGAAGAGATTTGATACTAAAATGTACGGGTGATACAGGGTGATCCAACTATGCATTTATTTGATGATATTTTCTGCTATAGATCGATATCACTGTTACTGATCTCCAAAATTGATCGACTGTTTGGTTGTATGATCACTGGATACTGGAATTGTTTCCTTATATTGACACTTGGGCCACTCAACCACAGGTCCCGCTCCATCATGAGAAGATTTCGACACTGTCACATCTGAGCTAACACATGTATAAATCATCATATATTACCTTATAATATGCTATATATAAGGTATATGAAAAATACATAGGTTTTTTATAAAATACATAGGTATTATTATGTTGATCAGAAAATAGATAGGTTTTACGGTTTCATCCTCAAAAAAAGTAGGTATAAAGCTACATAGGTATATAATTAAACCAAATCCGAACTATTCCGAACTTATCTTTTGGTATACTTGAACTATATCTTGAACTGATCTTTGGGGACTTTCCGGGGCCCGAACGCGCGTTTCGGGGCCCGATTCGGGGCCCGAAGTCCTTTTTCGGGGCCCGAAGTGGCACCGCAAGAGAACATGAGAAAACAAGGTACAGAGATATATAGAGATGTATACGGAGATGTAAAAGGATAAATCCGAACTTGTCTTTTGGATTCTTTTGGTGCATGCACTTATCTTTTGGGGCCCGAATTCCTCTTTCGGGGCTCGATGCTAACTTGCACAAAAGACTTTGGGATTTGGTTTCTGGTGTAATGCGTTGGACCAAGATGGGTTTTGGGTATGTGCAAGGCAAATTTAACTAAGGCGGTGCATGCGAGGGCACAAGTGTGATTGCTGCTCCCTTGTCCCGTTTGCAAACTTTTTGCAATGTTCCAGCTTAGCTTGATGTGGTTTCCAGTTGGGGTTGAAAAAAAAATTGAGCTGCCGTTTTGGGGACGAATTTGTGGGAATGCATATCGGGGTTCATGGAAGTCTCTGCAAAAGAAAAAAGAACAATCACCAAAAATCGTCTTTTTGTGAAGGTCCTTTTTTGATCTTGTTTGAGCCACGTTGAGGGGTATGTCGGGCTAAGGTTGGGCAATTGGAGGTCCAAAGTTGGGCCCATGTGGGGTTCCATGGAGGTCTTTGGTATGAAAAAATCAACCCCTACCGAAAACTTTTCGGTTGAGGTTCATTTTGGGGGCGCTTGGAGGGCATTGGAGGGCTATGTCGGACCATTGTTGGGCCGTTTTGGGTCTATGTTGGGCCCATGTTGGGTCATGTTGGGTCATTTGGTGGGCTTTATGGGTTCCACGGAGGTCTATGATGGTCTATGTTGTGTGTATGTTGGGCCTATGTTGGGGCCATGTTGGGGCCGTCATGTTGGGGCCATGTTGAGACTAATGAATATATATATATATATATGTATATATAAATAACATGTATATATATATATATATACATACATTTCCTTCTTACCTTGATTTCTTACTTCTCGTGCTATGCCTGCTCTTTTTTATTTCTTACTACATCTTTAATTATCTCTTCGCCTTGTTTTCTCATGTTCTCTTGCTGTGCCTCCTCGGGCCCCGAAAGAGGAGTTCGGGCCCCGAATCGGGCCCCGAAACGCGCGTTCGGGCCCCGAAAGGTTCCGAAAGATCAGCTCATGGATAGTTCAGGTACCAAAATGTAAAGTCGGATGTCTATTTATATATATATATATATTTATATATATATTATCTATATACATACATGCATGCACATGTCCGTACATCTCTTTACATCTAATTTATTTCGTTTTCTTATGTTCTCTTGCTGCGCTTGCTCGGGTCCGTTTTCATTTCTGTATATAATCTCAGGACATCTCATCATGTCTTTTCATCTCTTTACTTTGTTTTCTCATGTTCTCTTGCTGTGCGTCCTCGGGCCCCGAAAGAGGAGTTCGGGCCCAGAATCGGGCCCCGAAACGCGCGTTCGGGCCCCGAAAGGTCCCCAAAGATCAGTTCAAGATATAGTTCAAGTACCAAAAGATAAGTTCGGAATAGTTCGGATTTGCTTTATATACATACACACACATATATATATATTTAATATTTATATTTATATAGATCTACATATATCTATATATATGTATACACATATATCAATATATATATAGATACATACATTTCGCACATCTCTTGACATCTCATTGACTTGATTTCTTGTGTTCTCTTGCTGTGCTTCCTCTTTTTCATTTCTACAAATTCATTACATTTTTAATCATCTCTTCACCTTGTTTTCATGTTCTCTTGCTGTGCCTCCTCGGGCCCCGAAAGAGGAGTTCGGGCCCCGAATCGGGACCCGAAACGCGCATTCGGGCCCCGAAAGATTCCGAAAAAGCAGTTCAGGATATTTCACGCCCCAAAAAACAATTCGGTTTTTGGATTTATATATATATATATGTATCTATTCATCTATTTATATAATTATTTCCAGTCGTACCGCATAAGGCGGTGGCGGAAGTTTCAAAAATAGGAAAACTATAGGGGAGGTTGGTTGTTGTGAATCACGGATGGCAGAGCAAAAAGCTGTTGGACTGAAAGTAGTTGAGGTCTCCTGTCTTTCTCTCTCTTTCTCTCTCTTTCTCTGATTATCTACCTTCCTACCTACCTACCGATCTATCTATGTATCTATCTATCTATCTATCTATTTATCTATCTATCTACTCGCCCCTAAAAGTAGATGGCTGGGCGCGTGCAGAAGGCCGCGTCACGAAACAGTGTTTTTGCTAGTTCACTGCACTGGCGCCACAGCGAGAGCGCATTTTTTTCCTTTTTTACTGTGTTTCGCCTCAGTGAAACCTCTTTTTTTGTCTTTTTTTGTTGTTTTTTTTGGCGTGGTGTTGGTTGGGGGGTGGGGGGTGGGGGGGGTGGGGGGGGTGTAATAACGTTCTTTGGACTTGAACACATCTGGGATGTTATGTCATGAGATCTTTTCTTGGAATTCAACACATCTGGGATGGTACGTCATGAGATCTTTTCTTGGAATTCAACACATCTGGGATGGTACGTCATGAGATCTTTTCTTGGAATTCAACACATTTGGGATGGTACGTCATGAGATCTTTTCTTGGAATTCAACACATCTGGGATGGTACGTCATGAGATCTTTTCTTGGAATTCAACACATCTGGCATGGTACGTCATGAGATCTTTTCTTGGAGTTAACACATCTGGGATGGTACGTCATGAAATCTTTTCCTGGAATTCAACACATCCGGGATGGTACGTCATGAGATCTTTTCTTGGAATTCAACACATCTGGGATGGTACGTCATGAGATCTTTTCTTGGAATTCAACACATCTGGGATGGTACGTCATGAGATCTTTTCTTGGAATTCAACACATCTGGGATGGTACGTCATGAGATCTTTTCTTGGAATGCAACACATCTGGGATGGTACGTCCTGAGATCTTTTCTTGGAATTCAACACATCTGGGATGTTACGTCATGAGATCTTTTCTTGAAAATCATCACATCT
>CAMXCT020005044.1:0-23981 GCA_947184155.2 Cladocopium goreaui | reverse complement strand
TTTACCTGAATTCAGGGCAGGAAAAGAGTGACGCTGAGGGCATTTTGCCTTGCTTAGTTGTCAAGTGCCACAAGACTGGGCGCTATTGGGCAAACGTAGTTCCATCAAAGGGTGCAGAATTGTTCGCAGTTGAATGGTTGAAATCTTGCCTCAACGAAACAGGTTTCAAAGAACTATGCCTGAAGAGCGCGAGCCGGCGATTGTGGCTTTGAAGAATAAAGTGAAGGCGGAGGAAAGCAGGTTAAAGATTCATCTTGCTGAGGCGCCGGTGGAGGATCACCAGGCGAACGGCTTCATTGAGGTCGCAGTAAGAGAAGTGAAGAGACAAGTCAGGGCATGTCAGGGCGATGTTGTCTGACTTTCAGGAAAGGCTTGGGTTCGAGGTGGAACCAAGTCACCCATGTATGATGTGGCTGCCACGCCATGCAGCCTACCTCCTCACTAGGTTCCGGATTGGACCGGATGGAAAGACACCGTATGAACGGACCTTCGGAAGAAGCTGGAGGATACCGTTAGTAAGTTGGGGAGCATATTGTTCAGGCCAAGACCCCCAAGAGACGGACGACGTCATGATCTCGCACCAAGAGTGTCCATGGGAATGTTCGTGGGCACAGGGCTGCGCAACAACGACATCTTCGTCATGACGGCAAGAGGAATTGTCAAAGGAAATGCAATCACTCGAAGACCTCCTGAAGATCAGTTCAAGTACGAGAATTGGAGTGAACTCCGTGGTGTTCCTTGGAGACTCCAATCGCGTGAGGCTGGCGAGGTTCGAGTTGACTTGCCACTGGTTGTCGGGCCTTTGAGCCGACCACCAGCTGAAGAAGTGATTCCACGGAATCTCTATGTGACGAAGAGTGACATCGAGAAGTACGGTCGGACCCCGTTGTGTCCGGGATCTGAGGCGCAGTTGTTTGAGACAGGGCGTAGGGCCCACAATGCCGAGTGCAGGTTTAGAATCGAAGGCGAGCTCATGAAGTCCGAAGAAGGGAAGAAAAGGATTGAAGCAGCAAAGGCAAGAATAGAGTCAGGGCGCCGCCCAAAGCTCCTAGAGTCGGAGGAGGGGCAGATGAGCCAGAGGTTGTGGAGGCTGCCAACGTTCCTGCGTTGGTAGGCATTCCAGAGCCTGACGCCGAAATGGCCTCGGGAGAAGCTGTTGGAGAACCATTGGAACGAGTCGCACCCCGCGAGCTTGAGGAACGAGAAGATGAGCCGAGAAGCCCAAAGAAGCACAAGTCCGGCACCAGTCGGATAAAGAGAAGTTCAGAAGCAGATGTTGAGGAGTTGCATCAACAGATGCAGGAAGAAGTTCCAGCAGTAGGAGCAGTTGAGTCGGGACCAATTCCGGCTGCCGGGAGTAATGACCCTCGACCACACATTCACCAGTCGCACCTCCAGATGCTTCACCAGGAGGAAACGACATGGCAGACATTGGACACCTGTCCATGTGTGTGTGCTCAGTTTTGAGGGAAGCCATGTGCAGAAGACTGTTTCCGAGATCTTCTCACCCCCAAGAGTTTCAGCGCAAGCTCAATTGGTCGGTTTGCGACCTGGATTCGCAATCGATCTTGAGACAAAGAGAGAGGATGGAGATCATTGGGATCTCAGCAAAGATTCGCACATCGAAGACCTTTTTACGCTTTTGGACAAAGAGAAACCCAAACTTCTAGGTGGTTCACCGCCATGTGGACCATTCTCGCAACTTCACAACCTTGTTGACGCCAGGAACCAAGTCCCCGCGTCAGTTAGGTCAAAGAGACTTCAAGAAGGTAAGAAGCACTTGAGAACTTCAGTGCGTGCTTACCGCGCACAGATGGACGCAGGTCGTTACTTCCTTCATGAGCACCCAAAAGGTGCACGAAGTTGGGAAGAGCAGAACTACGCAAAGATCCCCGTTTGTACGAAGTCACAGGACCTATGTGTCGTTGGAAGATGGAATCCTCCGATGCATGGGGCAAAGGCCTAGTCAAGAAGGAAACCAGGTGGTTGACCAATTCGCAACACATCGCGATGATACTATCTGGTGTTTGTACGAATGTTGAAGGAAAGACTTGGCATAGACATGTGAACCTCATCAACGGCAGGGCGAGATCAGCACAGGCCTATCCCCCGCTGTTAGTTCGAGGAATACTGGAAGCTCTCAGAAATCAACTGGCTGAAGATGGCGAGTTCAGTCAAGCTTTGAACTCCCTCGGTGCTGGACCAGTACCGGATGCTGTTCCAGTCATCGACGAGGAACAAGAAGTTTACGACAATTTACCTCCCGCCGATTTGCCAGTCGCAGGACCAGTCTATGATTCCAACACCGGAGCGGGGTTGGATCTAGCAAAGGTAGCTGCTGCGAGATTGGGTGCAGAAGCAATGCATCTACAAGAAGGTGCCTGCAGAACAGGCACGTGCTGCTGGGAAAGTTCCCATCACAATGAAATGGGTCGATGGCAACAAGTGCGACCTGGAAAGACCAAACTACCAAATGGTTTTTTTTATATGCAAACCACTTACAACTGGTTTGCAAAGAGTTTGCAATCCATTGAAATTAGAATGAAGTTGACATAGGTTGCGCAAGTTTATGTTAAGTCACATGTGGATGTAGCTCCAATGTGGCAGACATAGCACGGGCTTAGGGTGAAGGAATGTTTTTACTTAGGTTTGACTTAGATTGAACATGGATTGGACTTAGCCGAGTTGTGTATTTTAATCTTTTGCAACGTCGACTTGCTGATGGTGTTGCTCCTTTGCAATCATTTAGGCTCAAAAGAGGGTTTGTTGTTGGGCGATTGCTTCTGAGGGAAGCACTCATGACTGAGGGTCAAGCAGGTGGGGTTAAAAAATATAAAGCGCAGGATTACACGGCGTGTCTGGCTTTTTTGCCGGAAGGAGTGTGGTCTCGTGTGATGAAGGCATCGACGGATCGTCAGCGTGCCGAAGAGTTGGCACATTTTTGTTATACGATGTTGGGTCTGAGGTATCCGAATGAGCCAACGTATGCAACATGGACCTCTCTTTTGGCCAGTTTTGATCCTGAGTGTTCCAGCTTTGATTTGCGCAGCAAATATGAGACAGTGAAAAATGTCTGGCAGAATGCAAAGACAAGATTGGCGCGGACGCATGTGACACCTGCACTGATGCTGCCTAAGTTGCCGTTGTCATTTGATGAGTTGACGGCAGATATGCAGGCAGCATATGGGGAGGCCAGGCCACTTGCGCAGTGGCCAGTATCGACCCAAGAGGTGGAAAGGCAATTCTTGCGAGTTCCCATGCGGAGCTTGCATGCGAGCTTACAGGAAGAGAAGAAGGATGTAGTCCACAAGCTGGCGGATGCAATAATCAAGAGGATCGATGGGGGAGGGCGTCGTCGATCGGATGAAACCTCGAACATGTTGCCTGGTTTGAATTTTTTTTCCCCAGGTAAAAGGAATGGCAGCTCTGATGTGGCTGGGTCTGAGAAGCGCTGTCAGATGGCAGCGCTGAGCAATGGGCAGGGCGCGGGCAGTACGAGAGGAGAACCTGCGCGGTTCTTGAGTCTGACAGATGGGCCTAGGGCGCTGCGGGCGTCTGCTGAGGCTGAAGTAAGCGAACATGCGCCGGCGACAACGCCGTCGGCGCCGGTATCGGCGAGCAAAGTTGCGATTCCAAATTTGCAGCTCGTGCCTGCCCAAGGTTCATCTCCCGATCTCTTGCGCAGAGGCCTCAATGGGACAGATGCAACGAAGAGAGCCCGCGTGGATGCTGGAATTATTGCTTCGCCTACGCGGCAGCAGAATTCTTCCGTGGATGGGGAGCCGGAGCAGGACGTAGCTGGCAATGCTTCGGTGCCTGCGCGGCATGCGACCAGCAAGACAGCTACAGGATCCTATGAGGCTTTGGCAGAAGAGTTTTTGGAGGCACGGAAGATGGAGCAGAAGCCCAAGACTGCTGCGAGCAGTTCTTGGAAGGCGAGCAAGAAGAAGCCGGCTGCGTCTGCCGTGCTGAAGCTGAAGCGACCTGCGGGGTGCCTCAAGAGACCAGCTGCTGCAAAAGGTCTAAAGGATGCTTCGGTGCCTGCGGAGGTGACTGCTTTCCAAAATACCACCTTCGACGCTCGGAAGTATGGCAAGTGCAAAGTTGAGTATTATTCTCAGAAGAGCTACATTCGGAACTTCCAAGAGAAGTGGGTCATGATTGTGGGAAGCACGCATCGAAGGCACAAGTATGTCTGCAATATGCTGGTGCCGCATGTGAAGAAAGGAGCATCCCGAGAGGAACTCCTTCGCATTCGTGAACGCATCCTTCAGCAACTTGCTGACTAGCATGGTGCGACCATGCCGGGATCGTTGCTGCACTGCAGCACGCGTAGTATGCCCAGAGGCTACGCGCACATGCCGTTTCTTTCTTGGGAAACTTTGCTGCACATATCTGTATATACCTGGAGTGGAATCTCTGCTTTTGACATGAAAAAAACCGCCAGGACAGCAAGGGTTTGGCGGTACTGAGTCGTTATGTTGATTTCGATTGTTTTTGTTCCGGTGTCTTTGTTCTATGTCTCTTTCTCTCTCATTCTCTCTCTCTCTCTTTTTCACAGTTTGGTTCTTTGTCTTGCATCGAAAAGAAGATGATATATGTTTAGCAATTGAATCAGCCAAGTTGGATTTGATTTGAAAATGCAAATCTTTGTGTCTGAAAACAGATTGATCCAGTTTGTCCGTTTGTTCTGCAGAGACATGGGCTCAAGTATATTTCTTGGGTTAGCGCGCCGGTTCTGTGCCTACAGTTGGAGGTGTGGTTGGGCAACCTTAAAAAATGATGCAATATATAGTTTGTCATTTGCACAGTGTCTTGTAGCCCTGCAGGTTTGGAAGCATGGGACGCCGCTACGAGTTGCCGACGATCGCCGAAGAGGAGGAGGTAAAGTCCAGCAGCTATGAGTCGGTGACAGAGGAAGAGGGCGCTCCAGAAGCCAACCCCACGCGGGAGGCTCCAGAAGGCCACCGCATGCCGGAGGCTGCAGCGGGCGATCGTCGAGAGCCGCCGGTGACTCCAGCTCGTGCTCCGGCTTCACGCAAGAGGGCTGCGGGCCCGGAGGAGGAGGAGGGGGTCGTCGGACTCACGTGGACCACGTCATCGTTCCCGCGGACGTTCGCCGTCCCGGGCAAGGGCAGGGCGGCGAACTCCTTCGCCGCCTCCGCGCCCTAGGTCACCTGTGGGGTTGCCCGGAGCTTATCCCAAGAGTCGTCCGATGGTCCCTGAGCCGCCTCAGCCGCCACACAAAGGTCGCAGGAAGGGGTTCAAGCCGCAGAAGCCCAGGTGCCGCTTCTGCTGGAAGGAGGTGACCGCTCATGAAAGTGGACAGAGCCAGCATGAGTATTGGTCCACGTATTGCCTGTCGTGGCAATTCAAGAGGGCAGGGTATCCTCACAACGAGTGCGACCAATTGGCAGAGGATCTGAAGCAACGCAGGCTGGAGCGCTTCGAACGATTGGGGCCGGATCCAGATGCCCACGTGGCATTCCCAGAGCAGCCGGGGGGCACTGCAGCACCAGCGCTGGCTACGCGCCCGGCGCTGCCGGCGTCGTCCTACAAAGACAGCCGTGTGCCGGCGTCTGCGGAAGAGAGAAAGGAGAAGAAAGAGAAGAA
The DNA here is from genome assembly GCA_947184155.2 of Cladocopium goreaui. Lineage (NCBI taxonomy): Eukaryota > Dinophyceae > Suessiales > Symbiodiniaceae > Cladocopium > Cladocopium goreaui. Next base: position 18,368 of record CAMXCT020005044.1, on the reverse strand, counting down.
GAAGAAGCAGAAGGAGGCGCCCAAGGAGCCGCACACGGACAGCCGCAAAGAGAAGAAAAGAGAGAAGTCGAGCAAGGCTGCTGCGCACGACGCGGCGCCGGAAAAGAAGGCAAAGAAAAAGAAGAATAAGGGAAACAAGATCCGTGTGATCGCGGTGTCGCCGTCTCCTGAGACGATGCGTCGCCGCAAGCGGGAGCCGCGCAGCTCCAGCGAGTCTGACAGCTCGGACGAGAATTTGAGATTGGTCAGCTGTGGCGGCGGTAAGTACCGTCTCATTCGAGGATGAGGTCGTATGAGTAAGCCCACGGGGCATGGCAGCTGTGCAGTATTTGCAGCCTAGGTGGCAGGACACCGCCTAAGTGGCATGGCAACTGTGTCAAAGCTTTGCCTATGTGGCAGGGAATCTGCAATGTAGGACAGACTATAGGCGAGCACAGAAGTCCACGAAGGAGTTCACATGCACAGGGTAAATCAAATTAAGCAATAGTACAACAGTACATTGATGAAAAAAAAATATATATATATATATATACATATGTTTTAAAATACCTACATTCATAAACGGTCGAGTTCCAGGCGAATCCGGAAACACATATAAGCATGTGAACTCCTGGGATTGGACGTACAGAGGCTTATGGTAGGTGTCCAGTTTGCAGATACAATACTGCAACGTACCTTCGCCTCAGATACGAACGCGGAGCGGAAAAAAAATATAGTGGTGTCCGGTAACATTGAGGGGGGCATGGGCATATATAACACCTTCCTGGAGTTTCAAAGCCACGAATTGTGCTCAAAATATATTCATGAGTTTTATTCATGGCTGCTGGATAATAAACGGCTACACTTGAAAACAAACGACTTTCCAAAACTGGCCTGAATCGGATGTAGGCGAAATGTAGGCCAATGTAGGCCAAGGGGCACACTGTACCTTCCTTGTTGATGTAGGCCAACATGTAGGCCTTCATGACGCAATTAAAACTTGATCAAACGTCGATATGTCGGCCAATGTAGGCCAATGTAGGCCAATGTAGGCCAAAGAGCAGAGGTACGACTGTTCCCGCAGCTTTTTTTGGTAGCTCTCAAAGGGGTTACGGGCGTTGCGTTTTGCTTTCCTAAATGGCTGCTGCTGGGATTGACGGACATGGGACGCCAAGTGCGTCTCTCGCCGGCTCAGGAGCGCCTGCCCAAGCGGCAGCGGAGGCACCGAGCGTGCCAGAGGGACTGTGTTGCAAGCTGTGCGCTCGCACCCTGCCAGCGTCTTCGCCGGGAAGAATGCGAAATAAGACGTGGACTTGCCGCCATTGTTTGTCACTGGAGTTGCTGCTCTATCGACATCTGGGGTCGTCGGAAAAGCAGGGCTGGTCAGTCGACTCTCGCACCGACTTCTATCGACGTGCCACGGCCGTAGAAGTGGCCGGCTGCAGGTGGTCCACAGTGAAAACAATGATTGTGGAGTCTCAAGCCACGCGCTTGGTGAAGGAGCAGGAGAACCGTGTGACCGCGAAGTCTCTTCCCCTCGCGGTCTGGATCAAGAAAGGTTATGATGAAGAAGCGGTGAGGAAGTATCCAGCGGAGGAGGATGAAAATTTGGGCACCCTGTACGCAGTACCTGTGAAGTCGGTAACAATGAAGGAAGCACGGCAGCTCATCGAAGAAGAATTGCAGAGAAAGGAGAAGGAAGTGCTGCAGAAGAATGCGAAGAAAGTCAAGCGTCAAGACGATGACGTCGATGGACGCGAAGAGGAGGAGTGGGATGTGGTTCCACACAGACCCGCTGCGAGCGGAGGGCAGCCGAAAGGTAAGAAGGCCAAGACTGATGGCAACACGGCTGCAGCCACTGAGAAAGCCTCGAAGAGTGCGGCTAGAGCGGCCGTGCAAGCCAATAAGGCAAATGAGCAGCTGACCATGCTGGCTTCCAAGGCTACGGGCCTCCTGAGCAGGGTGCTAAAGGCGACGCAGACTTTGCTGCAGCAAGCTGAAAAGGCGAAGCTGGAAGGCAAGCAGGAGGTGGTAGACTTGAAAAATTCCTGGGAGCGTGGCACGGCTTGGAATAAGGCTTGCGTGTCCGCCTTGCCATTGGCCACTGCCGCGCAGGGCACCGGCGCCCGCTTGGATGCGTTGCCTTTTACCAACAAAGACTTGCAGGACTACGCTAAGGCAACCGCTGTTTTGCAGAAACAGATCCGTGAAGATCTGAAGAGCTTGAAGCCGGCCAAGGCTGCTGCGAGCAAGCAGGAGGAAGCAAAGTGACGCTACGAGCGCACCAAACGCACTGTGTTGTAGCATGTGAGCCGGGGAAGCATGTTGCCAGGTAGACATAGGTGCCAATCCAATTCTAGACTCTGAGTTCGCAGATTAAACGCGCAGTGTCTCTCTGTGCAACGGGCGAAAAATAGTGTGGCCCTTCTTTACCTCTGAGTCACCGGTCTTGTCACCCGTTCCTTGTTTCTGCCGCAGCTTTCAAATCGAAACCTGTATGCTTCTATGCTGTCACTATGGCTCAAAAAGTATATGTACAATGAAGGAAGCACAGAATCACGTATCATCATGTAGACTATACAGAGACACAGAGACCTGTTGCGTATGAGTTTCATCGATTCGTACTTGTCTTTATGTATAAAGTAACCATCCAAATAAGTCCATGCTTTGTGGCCGGGAACAATACAATAGCAAGAAACAAAACACGCGGCATTCCAAAGCATATGCGCACAGCCACATGTCGTGTCCTGCCGTTGGTCGAAAAAGAAAATTGTCAGAAAACGAAGTGGCAAACCTCCATGAATGTCTCGCGGTGCCATGCGCATCCGAGAACGCTGTGCTGAAAATTTGGAATATTGCCAATCAATTGAGAAGTGACAGACCCGATGCCTGTAAGTCGACTTTGAAGGCTGCCGCTCGCGAACGTCTGCGCGACGCGCGGGCCTGCTATGAAGCGTGGCGGGTGCCAGCCAGTGACGAAACTATCTGGATGCCGCGTGCACCGGAAATGCTGCAATTTATGGTGGACGAGTCGCCTGCGTGGCGTGCTGCCGTGTCAGATGCGTTGGACGTCAACGACGGGGTTTTACGTCCAATCATCTATCATGATGACATCACGTGTGGAAACATTTTGGCAGTCATTAAAAAGAAAAAGGTGACTGCGGTGTATCTCACCGTACGTGAAATGTTCCCTCATGTGAGCCTAGAAGCTGCGTGGCTTCCCTTGTTGGTAATGCAACGGGTCCAACAGGAGGAAGTGCCTGGAGGTTTGTCTGCAGTGATGGCAGAATTGGTGCGTCGTCTCAGGCGGGCTGGAAGAGGCTTTGCGTTGGAAATAGATGGACGAGTTAGGCACTGTAGCTTCACGGTGCCATTTCTCTTTGTGAGCGACATGGATGCTCAAAGAGCAACTTGGTCGATCAAAGGCTCCGCAGGTTTGAAACCATGCATGTTCTGCGCCAACGTCATAGCAAAGTACGCCCTGCGCGGGCAGCATGAGTCATTTGAAACGATCGCTTCTGCAGCTTGTGACAGGCTCAAGGCAATTTCGGATGCTGACTTTCAAGCAGCGGTTCGTCATATCGCAGCACAGCCAACAAAAGCGTCCAGGGAACAATGGGAAAGAGCATATGGCTTGACATGGGATCCCCATAGCCTTTTGGCAGACGCAGATGCATTGTCGTGCTTGCCCCCCAGCGGCGCATGCAACGACGTCTTGCATGCGTACTTCTCCAACGGTGTGGCGTCTGTAGAACTGTGGCAGCTTGTCAATACACTGGGTCCGCTAGGAATTTCTCTGGGCAACCTGCGTGGTTTTGCATTGCAGAAACAATGGCTGCGATATGGGAAGAATGTGTCGCCGTCGCAGACGTGCATCAAACATATTTTGTCAGACAAGATGTTTGATAATGAACGATCCTTCAAAGGAGATGGCACGGCAACGGAACCTCTCGTCTTCCTGCTTTGGTATGTACTTTGTGAGCACGTGGAGCCAACTCCTGCTCTGAGTTCTGCAATGAGAAGTTTTGAGGGTCTCCATGCGTGCGTGCGTGAGCTGCGCTTCCTCCGCAAATATCCCGGAGCTCTCAGCTCAGAAGAACAAGTAGCACGCCTACGTGGCCTTCAAAGTTTGCATCAACGCGACTTCAACGAAGCCTACGGGGCAGAGAACAGTATCCCAAAGCATCATCACCGATTTCATATTCCTGACGGAGCTTTGAAACTTGGATTCCTTCCGCACTGTGAAACACATGAATCCAAACATCGCTGCCTCAAAAGTGGTGGAATCGTCGATAACCAAAGAGGCAAACTTAACGAGCACGCCAACTTCCAGTATGAGGTGGTGACACGGATGTTGAAAATCACTTGCTCTGAATCCGTTGAATTTGGCTTGACACGTTGGGAATTATTAACACCGACGAAGCCGGCGTGCCAAGCCATGCGGGCAGAGTTTCAAGATGAGACGCTTCTGAGCGGCAAACGTATGCAATTAAGGCGACATGTCTTGAAAGAAAACCAGCCGATCATTATTGAAAACACAGCCTATATAGTCGAAAAGTGCCTGAGTGGCGCACGCGCAGGTCTTTGGCTGCAGTTGAAACCGTTGGTTCACAAACAAACTTTCCCATGGGGAACTCAATGGACGGATGACAACATCCCGCCCCAATGCTGCAAACCCAAGGCCAAACATGCGCTGATGACACCTGTGTGGTGGCAATTTGAAGCACCCACATACACGTTCCTCGGATGAACGGAAAGATTTCCCCGAGAGGGAAAAATTCAAGTTTGCAAGCACTAATTAGCACAAAATAAACATGCAACACCTGACCAAACGCATTCTGGGAGAAAAAAGGCTGCCGCTGCTGACGTCAGTTTTTTCAAAAAGACAATGACATGGCTTCAACTTAGCTCGGACTTGGTAAGTCCAATCTAAATCAAAAAAAAGGTCATATCTAAGTCAGGCAAGTTCAAGACAACTAACATAAATCAACCCTATATTTTTAAAAAAACATGTGGTACAGGTCTCGGATCGTCTGTCGCGAGATCAAGCGATCCAAGAATGCGGAATATATCCCAGAGCCCAGAGCATGCAAGCTTTAGTGCAATGCCGCCTCTTGAGGCTCTGAAGATGTTACTGTCACTCATGGTAACTCTCCGAACCTCAAAGCGCAATCGAAAACCTCTTAAGCTACGCCTACTGGACATCTCCAGGGCGCATTTCTACGGACATGCGCAGCGAGAGATTTTCGTAACTCTCCCGGAAGGTGATCAAGAAGAAGGTATGGTGGGACTGCTGCTGAAAAGCATGTATGGGACGCGCGATGCAGCCCATATCTGGCAGCAATCCTATACAGATGTGCTGCTTGCAGCAGGGTTCAAAAGATCCGCTGCATGGCCAGCAATCTTCTTTCACGAACGCTTGGAAGCAAGGCTGCTAGTCCATGGAGACGACTTCGTCATTTTGGGCGACGACGCGGCTCAGGAGTTTGTGGAGAAAGCACTAAGAGAAAAGTACGATCTTCGTGTCGATGGGAGCATTGGCGTAGGAGAAGCAAAGCAGGAGTTTTGTGTCTTGAACCGTCTCGTACGCTTCGACGAGCGGTCAGGAACAATCTTCTACGAGCCTGATCCACGTCACGCCGAGATCTTGCTCAAAGATTTAGGCATGGAGACGTGCAAACCAGTCAAGAGCCCAAACGAGAAGTTAACTGCAGAAGCGCTAGCCAAAAGGTTATAATAGAACTGGATGTGGTTGATCCACACAGGATCAGTCAGTATACGTTCGCTTACTATGCGAGCAGCGTTCTTAGCCCAAGACCGTCCTGATTTGTCAGAGACAGTCAAGTGCCTCGCACGTAAGATGCAAGGACCCACCGAATCTGATTTTGGTGATCTGAAGCGTCTAGCTAGGTACCTGAAGGGCAATATGCGAATGGTGCAGAAGTTCACCCCGCAGAAGTTCAGCAATGTTGTGTCAGTCCATGCTGACTCGGACTTTGCAGGCTGTCTTCTCACTCGGAAGAGTACTACGGGTCTAGTCTGTTACTATGGGCGCCACACTTTACGCCACTCGAGTAACCTACAGTCCACAGTCAGTCTTTCATCAGGAGAAAGCGAGTACTATGCCTTGGTCAAGGCAGTGGCTTCCGGAATGGCAACCCAGGAGCTGCTTAGAAGCTGGGGCATTAACGTGAATCTCCAGGTGTACACTAACTCAGCTGCAGCACTTGGAACGTGCAATCGGCTTGGACTTGGGAAATCGAGACACATACAGACCAGATACCTCTGGATTCAAGAGAAGTTGGCCGAGCGATCGTTCGAGCTGATCAAGATTGACACCAAGCTGAATACCGCTAACATCTGTACCAAAGCATTGGCAAGCGAAGCTGCAGAACGACATCTGAAGGCAATGGGTTTCGAAGTAGTTCAAGGACGTTCATCAATAGCAAAGGCTGTTGTGTAGTGTCCCAAAGTGGACAATGGCCTAATCACCCACTGTCCAGGAGGGGTGATTCGGGACACGTACCCTCATAAACCATGAGGTGTATGTACCTTGTTTTGGCTCAAGTAAAATAGGAGTGTTGCAATTTTCTGATCACCTTACAGAGTATAGCTCTTGAACCAAGATAAAATATAGAGCATATCCTTTAATATCTTCAATAGTGTATGGGATTTGTTTTTTTCGCAACGTAGGGTTTTTTTTGCGAAAAGTGCGCCGCGCCACATAGTACGTGTTTTTCCCTGCCACGGGGGGGAGGGGGTGGGTGGGTGACCTTGATTCAGACGAAGCAAAAACGCACCGCAAGAGAACAAAGGAACAAGTACAAGCCAAGAACAGAAACAAGTACAAACCAAGAACGGAAACAAGAACAGCGCCTTCCAATCAGACACGCCGGCAGGCCGGCGGATTGCTACCACACGTCTGCTCCACATGTTTCACTTCTAGTGTTGTGACTGCGACTGCGACTACGTTACTTTTACCATTAGACATATTGCTACTAGCACGCGTGCATTTGAAGAGCAAAATCGATTGTAACAACGCCTCGTTGGGGTTTATGTTCCACATTTTGTGTTCTTCTGTCCTGCTGGCAACGCGCATGTGAACAGTTTGACCTGCTTCCTGAAACTGGCCTGGTTGCAGGCGTCTCACTTCTTGAAGCAAAGGGGGGCATATCCAGTCAGCAAGATTACGAAATTGATGTGTAGACTTTGCCAGTTCACAAAAATTGTGGTTTGCATGTTAGGTGCTCCTTGCCATCTCAGTGAAGCGGGGAAACGAGGGGACAACTGCAGAAACGGCTGGAAAAATGCGTGTTGTTCAGATGGGGTGTTAATTGACGCATGTTGACATGTTTCGTTTGTCTTAGTCTGTTGGCATGCATTCGGTGCTTTTGGTAAAAACACCAATGAACAATTAATTCCATCTCTGCAGATTCTCAGGTTCACAACTTGGCGGCGGGGCCCTGCAATGAAATGCCATGGATTTGAGGTTTGCCGCGGAGGAAGGCGATTGGGGCGATGATGACGCAGAGGTCGAAGACGTACAGGGTGAGGGGGTTGAAGAGATTCCGGCTGTGAAGCACAAAGAGATTCTTCCAGCAACTTCACCGGCGCTTCCGTCTGAGAAGCCTTTGGCCAAGGATGCGGGGCACACCGATGTTTCAGCTCGACCCGCCCCTCGGCCCCCGTCCAAAATCCACATGGATCCACACACGCGGTACTTTGTTATTAAAAGCAGCAGTCACAAAAACATTGTGCTGTCCATTGAGCACAGGGTCTGGGCAACTCCACGGAGCAATCAGGAGAAGTTGAACGAGGCGTTTCGGAGTGCTTCCCATGTGATCCTGGTTTTCTCTGTGACTGGCAGTGGTTGTTTTCAAGGCTATGCCAAAATGCTTGGTCCAGTGGGAAGTAGTTCAACGGATGTTTTCCAAGGCTTTGGCCGGGCTTTCGAAGTGCGGTGGCTCCGCTTGGATGATTTGGATTTCGAACAGGTCTCAAACATCCGCAACCCGTGGAACGAGAACAAATCTGTGAAGGTGTCCAGAGATGGCCAGGAGCTGCCGAATGACGTGGGTCGTCAACTCTGCGACACTATAGATGCCAAAGTCTACGAGGGTGATCCGTCTGGTTACATCGATGACAGCCAAGAACTAGAAACCGGTGATCCTTCACTTCGTGCCACGCCCCGGCCCTTGCATGCATTCCATCCTGCGCAAAGTGCCCCGCCCATGCAGCCCGTGGCCATGCAGCCCGTGGCGATGCCGCCAATGCATTGGATTCCGCATGCCGTGCACGTGCCACAAGCGATGCCAGTCGCGGTGCCCGTGCCAGTGGATCCACGGGCCGCACCAGGCCCTCAGTGGTTTGGGCCGGGGCCTGACACAGAACCTGGCAGCCGGAAGCGACGTCGGTCAAGTCAAACCTCTGCTCCGCCCAACGACTGGCAAGGCAGAGCGCCCACCATGGTGCCCAGTGCCCCGACGTCAGCGCCAACGCCGCAGACTGCCCCGCAGACGTGGTTGGGAGCCTCGCCGCGGTGAAAACAACTGTGAAGGCGCGGTGTGTTGTTGCCTAACTGCGGCTTATGGTTTCTGAAGGTTACATCACTGCATGGCTGGCAGCTGGCTGAAGGAAGTACAAGGGGTTAAGTGACGTTTGGGTGACCATGACGTTGTCAGCCCAGGGATCCACAGCATCACTGGCTGCTTTTGCCTTAAGCCCAAGCCTTCATGCATCTAATTGCGCAAGACATATCTTTATTTACGGTGTAGCGACCACTCCAGCTACAATTTTCTGGTGCGTAGTGCATCTAAGACATTGGTGATGATGTGCCAGCTAACCAACCATTCCCGCTGACAAAACTATTCAAGTGGGGGGCTGTTTCGCATTAAACACGTCTAAGAGCTATTGCAAATTACACTTAAGCAATTCCACTTCAGCAAGCAATGGGCACTGCGCAATGTTCAGCTAGCCTTTGGACTGAAGCTGGTCAGTGGGGGAATGGGACGAGAGAGAAGTGCAAGCTTCCGGATTTGGTTTAGTTTTCGTTTGCGCGTTTTGTAGGTGACTTGGATGGAGTAGAACTGGGCAAATCTAGTTGAAAGAATGCCTGCAAGCATTCACTGAGTTGTTGGCTGTGATTGTCATGGCTGCAGCGACATCTCCAGCCAAGGTGGTTGTGTATGCCCCAAGAGCGACAATGCACAAGTGGTTGAGCAGGACACACATGACACAAATATCACAGTGGCATGGCATTCTTGATGGTGTGGGCTGATATGTTCTTAATCTATCTTGCGATTGTGTTTCAGGCCCTTAATTATTCGCCTTGCGATTCCTGTTATGCAAGCCATCGGATAGATTTCCAACATCGAAAGGCTATGTGGCATAGACTTTTGTCGTGATGCGTTTTGAATGACATGCACACCAGCATCGCCTTCGAGCTCTAAAGGACCGGTCTCAAAGCTTTGCAAAGGCTTCTGCTGCTCTCGGTCCTGCTTATGTCTTCGAAGATGGTGCGACCTACAGCCACTTGTCAGGGTATCAACTGCTTCCGCATGTGTTAAAAAGAAACTTACATGGCTGGTTCTCCCATGCCAGCACATTTCAGTGCCGCAGTTGGTATACTTGTGCATGGTTCTGCGGGAGGGCAGAAGATGATCATGCAAATATTATCAAATATTGCTGAATTTGCGTAGCTCAGGGCACAGAAATGCAGTCATTCCTGGATTTGCATAGATTTACTTGGGGTAATTCTCAAGCCTGACAAGAAGGTGTGCAAGCGTTTCAGTTTCAGACTGAGGTGGCCAGTGGAAGGGGAATATGAGACACGGAGCCTTGACGAGCATTGTGTGCGGCAATGTGGGGCAACTTGAGCCAGTCATGTTGTCCATGGAAAGAGGCTTGTTTTGAAAGCGCCTGTGCAAAGTTTGGCTGGGTCCTGGTATGCTTGCGAGCGCACGCGCTATGCACAGAGGTCATTATGCACATTAATCCCCATGTTTTTCAACCCCTTCGCACGTCAGAATCATGTTAAATTGTCATCCTCGTTTTTCTCATCCTCCCATCATGTGAAATTGTAATTTTCATTTCCTTTACACGTAGACACTTTTACTTTTACACGCAGGCGCTTTTTACACAGAGACGCCTTTACACACAGACGCTTTTTACACGGAGACGCCTTTACACACAGGCGCTTTGACACACAGACCCTTTTTACACACAGACGCTTTTACTCACAGACGCTTTTACACACAGACGCTTTTACACACAGACTCCTTCACACACAGACGCTTTTACACACAAAGACGCTTTTACACACGGACGCTTTTACACACAAAGACGCTTTTACACACGGACGCCTTTGCACACAAAGACGCTTTTACAAACAGACGCTTTTACACACAAACACATTTACACACCCGCTGTCACACACACACACTAGACAAGAAAGGATCTTTGAAAAGATCCGTCAGGAACTGAGTCCTGTAACATGCAAACCAGCCTAGACAATTAGACCTAAAGTAGATCCCCTTGTAGTACTTCTCGAAAACGATGTAGGGCATCCAACGTTGTCAAACGGAGTCCAAACCAGATTCCAAAAAGGTGAATAGGATCATCATGTTGATAAATGTTGATAACCAAAAGGTGATGTCAACAGCGAAGTAGGTTTCGGCGATGGTTTTCCAAAATAATCAAAGAATACATCGGCGACATGGTTTCGGCGAAATAACCAAAAATACAGTCGGCGACATGGTTTCGGCGAAAACACAGATTGTGGCAACCGTGAAGAAATAAAGTCATTGTATTTGGGGTACTTGGCTTAGCCCCTTGCCATTCACAAGCACTGATTGCAAAAATGAAATGGACAGCTTGTTCAACAGTTCAAACTGGATTCTGCAGGTACAGGGAGGTGATCAGCCTCCCCTTCCCACCAATGGCAATAGCTTCGTTGCGTGCAGTATGCCAAAGGTGCTGCACGCCCCTGCTAAACTAAAGTCAGAATAGATTGAACCAGAAGAAACTCGAGAGAAGAAGTTTTACATCTATTCAGATGTGTCACACACACACACGCACAGACGCCTTTACACACAGACGCTTTTGCACACAAACACTTTTACACACAAAGAGATTTTTACACACACAGGCGCTTCTACACAAAGACGGTTTTACAGACAGACTCCTTCACACACGGACGCTTTTACGCACAGACAGTTTTACGCACAGCGTTTTTACACACAGATGCTTCTACACAGAGACTCCTTCACACACAGACACTTTTACACACGGACGCTTTTACACAGACTCTCTTACACACAAACGCTTACACACACACACAAGTGCCATATTATGCTTGGGAACCCGCTTCGAGACCCAGGGTTCCGCAGCATGATAAGACATTATCATCACATGTCTATGATCAAAATGCCCTTTTACACTTGGGAACCCGCTTCGAGACCTATAGGGTTCTGCAGCATAATCAGACATGTTCATCACATGTCTACCATCAAAATGTCGTATTATGCTTGGGAACCTTCTTCGAGACATCAAAATCGCAATTTTTCCCAATTTTGACGATCGAACCTCATTTCGTGCGTAAGGGTCGCAGCAGGCCCGTCAAAATCGCACTTTTTCATCAGTTTTTGACGGTCAAATTTCATTTTGTGCGAGATTGTCGCGTTTCGTGATCGTTCGTGGCCACCGCCCCCGCCCTATATAAGAGAGAAGAGAAACTAGCAGACGAGAGAAGTGAGAGAGAGAGAGAGAGAGAAAGAAAACAAGGGGGGGCCTGAGAACCCAAAAGCAAAACGACAGCAAACAAATTTGAGTAATAATTGGTTTATTTCCTTTTCGCCCCTTGCCAGCATCTAAGGTTTTGCAGCCGATAGGGGGTCTTTGGAATTTGATTTTAGGGTCCTTGGTGATTTAGTTCTACCTCTGATTGTGTGATATATGTTTTCCATTATTTATTTCTTTATCTATCTTATCTATCAAGGTAGGTGGCCTTGGTATATACTAGCGAAAATGATCCCAAAGGAAAGATCGTCTTGGGTTAGTGTCCCTTGGATGTTTCAATATTATTAATTCTTATCCGTCCTTCGGTAGTCATGCCAAGATGGGGATTGATAATTAGTCTCTCCATCCATTTACTGTTCTTTTCGTGGAAGTGCCAGTCAGAACAAACGATCACCATTCGATCGTAGTTCAGATAGTTTTTTTTGGGTTGGGTACATATCAATATATGCAGCCGATGGGGGGTCTTTGGAATTTGATTCTAGGGTCCTTGGTGATTTAGTTCTACCTCTGATTGTGTGATATATGTTTTCCATTATTTATTTCTTTATCTATCTTATCTATCAAGGTAGGTGGCCTTGGTATATACTAGTGAAAATGATCCCAAAGGAAAGATCGTCTTGGGTTAGTGTCCCTTGGATGTTTCAATATTATTAATTCTTATCCGTCCTTCGGTAGTCATGCCAAAATGGGGATTGATAATTAGTCTCTCCATCCATTTACCCTTCTATTCGTGGAAGTGCCAGTCAGAACAAACGATCGCCATTCGATCGTAGTTCAGATAGTTTTTTTGGGGTTGGGTACTTCGATAAAATATGAAATATATTTTACATATATATATATATATATTATATATATATATTTATGCAGCCGATGGGGGGTCTTTGGAATTTGATTCTAGGGTCCTTGGTGATTTAGTTCTACCTCTTTTTGTGTGATATATGTTTTCCATTATGTATTTCTTTATCTATCTTATCTATCAACTCCTCACTCCGCACTCCGCACTTTACATGTTACACTCCTCGCTCCGCACTTTACACTCCTCACTCCACACTCCACACGCTACACTTTACACTGCACACTTCCCACTTTACACTCCACACTCTGCAATTTACACTCCGCACTCCACACTTTACACTCCACACTCCTCACTTTACCCTCCGCACTCCACACTCTACAGTTTCCACTCCACACACTACACTATACACTCCACACTCCTCACTCCTCACTCCACACTCTACACTTTACACCCCACACTTTACAGTTTGCACTTTACACTCCTCACTCCACACTTTACACTCTACACTTTCCACTCTACACTCCACACTTTACACTCCACGCTTTCCACTCCACGCTTTACACTCCGCACTTTACACTCCACACTTTTACACTCCACACTCCACAGTCTACACTTTACACTCCACACTCCAAAATCCACACTCTACACTCCACACTTTACCCACTGCGCACTCCACACTCCACACTTTACATTTTACACTCCTCACTCCACACTTTACAATCCACACTTCCCACTTTACACTCCACACTCTACACTTTACACTCCACACTCCACACTTTACACTCCACACTCTGCACTCTACACTTTGCACTCTACACTCCACACTCTACACTTTTCACTCCACACTGCAGACTGTCAACAAGGGAAATATGTATATACAAGACTGTTCAACAAAACTATTGCAGAAAAGTGTTCTGCGTGACTGCATATCCATGCGTTTCGACATCATCACCATTAACATACGTGTGAGCATTCGGGTTCGTGGGCTGCATCTTGTTCTTTCCCTTTCTTTCCCTTTCTTTCCCTTTCCTTTCCCGTCCTTTCCCTTCCTTTCCCTTCCTTTCCCTTCCTGTCCCTTCCTGTCCCTTCCTTTCCCTTCCGTTTCCTTCCTTTTCCTTCCTTTCCCTTCACCCACACCGTCCGCACCACGGTTCAAAGCAGCTCGCTCCTCACGCGGTTAACCAATTAAACGAGAACCCAAGCATCGAAGATGCTTTTGGGAAAGCAACACCATTTAATAACTAGATACAAAAAATGCACACGCCAAGCGAGTACCCAAAAAAGCAAATCACCCTACCCCATGTCTCCACCCATTCCCTGGCCCCACCCCCTTGCATCCATTTTATCGGTTAATCTATATGCGCACATAGCCAGCCGAAAACATTTTCCATGCTTGTTCTCCCCCCATTTCCAGCCACTCCGTTGCACCCACGCCGTCCAAGCTCGCTCATCCCCAACGTCTTCTTCTCCCCAGCCACACCCTTGCACACACGCCGTCCGCAGCCGTCCGCGCAGCCCAGCTCGCTCATTCCCAGCACCTTCTTCTCCCCCACCCCATTTTCAGGCACTCCTTGCACGCACGCCGTCCGCAGCCGTCCGCGCAGCCAAGCTCATCCCCAGCGGCTTCTTCTCCCCACCCATTTTCCACCCACTCCCTTGCACCCACGCCGTCCGCAGCCGTCCGCGCAGCCAAGCTCGCTCATCCCCAGCCACCCCCTTGCACCAACCCATTTCCAGCCACTCCCTTGCACCCACGCCGTCCGCAGCCGTCCGCGCAGGCAAGCTCGCTCATCCCCAGCGGCTTTTTTCTCCACCCATTTCCAGCCCCCTGAGCATCAAAAAGTCTTTAATTAGAGGGTCCTCTAATTAGAGGTTTTTTTTTAAGGGATAATCCCTTAATTAGAGTTTTTTTTTTCAAAAAAAGTCTCTAATTAGAGGTTGTTTTTAGAGGCTTTTTTTGTGAATAAGTGGGTTGTGGGATTCTATAAGAGCCATAAGACATGGATGTTAACCTGACATGGAACTTTTCGTACCTCTGTGTATGTTTTTGTCGTTTGGAAGAGTTCGGGAGCGGCAGCACCGCGTCCGCGAAGATTTGCAGCTCAAGTCTGGTGGAAGAGATGAGGAAAGCCTCATCCATGGATGTAGGCTACCTGTCCAAGACATTGAGGGGCAACTTGTCTGATCTTCCCACCATGTGCAGCCATGAGACGCATGAGGAGCTTCTTCGCGACATTTTGCAGAAGACACCGCGGTTGAACAAGGAGGAAGCCGTGAGGGCTTTGCGCAGCGCTTTCCCTGGTGCTGACAAGGCGGCGTCGAGTGCTTTCGCTGCTAGCATGGTTGTTTGCGTGCAAAACATCTTCGCCAAGCGGAAGTGCATGACAAGTGGCAAGAAGTTGTCGCCGAGCTTGGTGCGTCTCATCTCCTTGGCCGATGAACTCTATCCTGCGGAGCGCAGGGACCGAATGGCAGAGGCCGCACCGGCTGCTTCCGCAGCAGCAGGCAGCAAGGCAGCAGCATTGCCAGTTGCAGCCTCGAGCAGGCCAAGCAGGCAGCTGAAGAAGGTGGACAGTATTGTGTCAGTGAGTTCTGCGGCCTCGTGCGGGGAGGCGATGCGCATTGCAAC
Organism: Cladocopium goreaui; assembly: GCA_947184155.2. NCBI lineage: Eukaryota > Dinophyceae > Suessiales > Symbiodiniaceae > Cladocopium > Cladocopium goreaui. The sequence goes on along the minus strand of CAMXCT020005044.1, from coordinate 3,168 downwards.
ACCACCCCGGGAAGCCGTGGCGGCATTGTATCGCCCTGCTGCTGCGGAGCATGTCTACTACACAGACGCAGGGCGTCAGACCATGATTCGCATTGGGCACGATGGGGCTCAGGAAGCAGCTCAGAGTTTGAGCAAGGGATCCTCTGGCTTTGTCTTGGCTATATACTTTTGCTGATGGTGAGCAAAGAGAGACTGAATTGCCCAATCTCATTTTGGAGAAAAAAACGCCACCAGCACCAAAGAGAGGAGTGAAGAAGCGTCCAGCCGCGGCGCAGACCGTGACGGAAGCAGCCCCAGTGAACGCTACCCCGGCGAATCCTGAGTCTGCGAATTTTAGGCTTGAGTACCGTAGCAAAACTAATGCCTATTCCATACGTAAGGCTTCGGTTGTTGATGGCCGCTGTCAAAAGAGACAAATAGTAGAAATTGTAGGCAGAAACAGAATTTCCAAAGAGGCCCTGAGCCAGATTGCGACAGAGGCGCGCAATCGTCTTGTGCAGGGTGAGTGTGAAGAGGCAGTGGCACACTGGGCCAAAGCGGAAGTTTCGAAATGATTGCAAATTTTGCAGAGGATGAAAAGCGCGGCTTTTTTTCTGCGCGTAGTTGGAACAGGACTGTTGGTTTTTTTTTTGCTTGGCTTGGTTTTTTTTGTTGCTTTACTTGGAGAAAGAATTGGTGCTTTCGCCCCTTTTTTTATTTATGGGGTGTTTTCGGAAATTTTTGTGAGTGCAGTGCAAGTGCTTGCTTGAGGGGCTTGGACATTGGAGTGTATGTTCGTTTCCGTAGCCATTTGTTTCCGCAGCCCCTTTTTGTGTTTCGACCAACTGCTCCTTTTTCCGATGGCCACCGTAGATGTGCGAGTCATTGGCGAGAGCTCTCCTGGGTCGACCGGAGGGTCGGGCGGCGGCTTTGGCGGCGGCGGCTTTGGTGGTGGCGGCTTTGGTGGTGGCGGCCGCGGCGGCGGCGGACATGGCCGCGGAGATGGGGGCCGGCGCGACATGGATGATGAAGAAGATGAAGAGGAAGACCTGAGCAAGTTTTCTCGCAGAAAGTGCCAAAGGTGCGGGAAGATGGAGTACCTCAGGAAAGGTGGTTGCGCCAATCCTGCCTGCGCAGCTTGGATGTGTTTTTTTTTGGTTTCCCCTAAGAAGAAAGAAACCCTCCAATAAATAAGGGAGAAGTAATGGTTTGTTTTTTTAAACACTTTTTTCCGGGAGTCTGCTGCGCTCCTGTTTTTTTTTTCCAACGGTGCCACTGGCACAGTAAGGAACTGTTTTTCGCGACGCAAGCGAATTGGCAGTATGCGCAGAAGGGTTCCGACTCCGCTCGCACCTGGAGCGACAGGTCCCAGTACTCCAGCATGTTGCAGCGGAAGTCGAAGGGAAGCAGGCATCGAGACCGTGGCTTTGCGCGCGGCTACAGCACGACTGAGAGGGCGCGGCGGCCTCGTGCAACTGCTGCTGCGGCGGCTGCTGGGACTCATAGCTAGTGTGCCTGCAGCTCCTGTGCCTGCAGCTAGTGAGGCTGCATCTTCGGTACCTCCGGGGATTTTAGCCTTGCAGAAGCGCTCGGCTTTCCCTTCACCAGCAGGAGCAAGGGGGCCATGGCACACGCCCTATGCCTTTGTCGCCAGTGGAGAGCCTTGGATGACGTTTTTTATTTTCCCCTGAAGGTATATGAGTGTGTTGTACTGTTTTTGTTTTTCCTTCCAACTTTTTTTCGGGGTGTCAGCCACCCTGTTGATATGAGGGTATATGTGCGTATGAATAAACAATATAGTTAGAGCACCCTTAATTTAGGGATATGTCAGTTTCCCGAGGCTACAAGAATCAATACCACTTCTTGGACCCCAACTTCGCTTCTGCATCGCAGCAGTCCCCGGGTGCAAATGGAAATTGGGGTGACATGGCAGCAGTCCATGCTGCCGGCAGTTGGAGGGGATCAGTTTGGCGCTGCTCTGGCTGCTGTGCCGCCGGTCGCTGGTGTTGCCGACATGCTTGCCGCTATGATGGGAGGAGCAGCCAGTGCGCGGCCGGCTTTCCCAGGTTTGCCCGCACCAGCAAATGGACCACCTGCTGTGCCACCAGCTGGGACTGCTGCTGTGACACCAGCTGTGGCTGCAGAGGTGCCTGTGGGAACGGTGCCTGCCGAAGCTGAGCCGGGGGAATCAGAGGCGCCTTCGCGTCGTAGACGCGCAGCTAAGGCAAAAGCCAAGAGGGCTGCAAAGCCTGCTGCCAAGAAGGCTGCGGCCAAAAAGGCTGCTGCTAAGAAAGTCAAGAAGCCTGCCAAGGGCCGCAAAGGATTCTAAGTAGGAAGCTACTGTGCCGCTGACCGCCTCTTCCAGAAAAAAGGTGCGCCTGTTAGAGTCGTGGTGGGTGTCGAATGTGTTGACAGCTAAGTAACTGCGTCGGAGCAGTCTTGCAGTGACTACATGAGAGCTGGTCACGTTCCGGGTTGGAAAAGCATGTTGGATTTTTTTTTTGCGGGAGATTTTTTTAACTCCTGTTTTTTTGGTTACCGGTTGGACTGCCTTTTCTATTTTTCGGGAGTGATGTCGCTCCTGTTTGTTTTTTGATGTTTTTTGCGGGGACCAAGAGAATACCTGCTGCCAGCATTTTGATGAGACAAGAATAGAGATCGCGGTAGAAATGTCGCAAGATAGTATGACTTCTGAACAAGAAGCCAGCTTGGCGGAATTGGAAGCGGCCATGGAAGCAGCTATTGCAACACCACCTTCCAGTAGCCACGCAGCCGCTGGACATGGGACCTTGCTGGATTCTCCAAGCACGCCTGAGGAGCTGGCCGTGTGGGAGCCCAAGCGCACCTTCAAGAAGCGTCATGCGCCCGATGATGCTGCTGCCACTCCGGCTCCGCCCAGAGACAATACCCAAGACTTTGGAGAAGTGAAGGTCCTTTGGGTCAACTCTGTTCCCTTTGTGCACTCAAGCAAGACAGGCTTCGTCTATTGCGGGACAGCTGTGATGTCTCGTGAGGGGAGGGGAATAGATTCTTACGTTGACTGTTTCACCTGTTCTTGCAACCTGCTGTACGGACACCAGGATACATGCACGTGCGAATGTCATCTTTTGAAGGATTACTATTTGTCCTACCAACGCGCGCGCAATGCCAAGTCCTGCCGCATCGGCCCTTTGGAGCTGCCAAGCCAAC
>CAMXCT020005043.1:0-23982 GCA_947184155.2 Cladocopium goreaui | reverse complement strand
ATGTAATTGTTCAAGGGGGGCTGGTTGATTTGATACCAATGAATGTATTGGTTCAAGGGGGGCTGGTTGATTTGATAGCAATGAATATAATGGTTCAAGGGGGGCTGGTTGATTTGATAGCAATGAATGTAATGGTTCAAGGGGGGCTGGTTGATTTAATACCAATGAATGTAATTGTGCCAGGGGGGCTGGTTGATTTGATAGCAATGAACGTAATGGCATCGACCTTCATTTTGCGTGGCAGGTGTGGCACTTTTGTACATGGACTGTCCTTTTACGTGGCAGGCGTGGGACTTTATGACATGGTTGAAACGAGTAAAATTCTTATACGAGGCGTTTTTTTGTGTTGGTCTCGCTTTGGAACGCGTTTTTCTTCCAAAGTCTCGCACCTGTCAGTAAATCTGATGTGTGTGTGTGTATGGCTGTGTTCTGAAGTGATGTTTGATTTTGTGTTCTGAAGTGATGCAAAATGGCTGTGTTCTAAAGTGATGCCTGAGAGTGTGTTCCAAAGTGATCCTGTTACCTCCAATTTAGGATCCTGGAGTTGCCATTGATCCCACCACCAGCTCCCGACACTTCTTCGCTCCAGGCGGACATCCGGAGCTTCGGCTGCACGGCGTTGGAGTCCTCCACGGCTCTGCCGCCCTGGGGGAAGGGCGCCATCGATGGGATGCTGTCAGCCGTGAAGCGCGGGAGCCCACCTGGTGGTGGTGGTGGCGGTTGGTGTGGAGTGTGGGACAATCAATGGGATATTCATGGATTAGTAATGGGATAATGGAATGGATTATGACTTAACATGATGGAAGATGAATGGGATTATGAGTTAACATGACTTCACATTGTTGGAATTTGCTGAGTCGATGATGTTTTTCTTTTTCCCAATAAGAAAATTCACTGTCTGAGGAATCTATAGGGGTTGCTTTTTATTTGTTGGGGGGTGTCCTTAAGCAAATCCAAAAATGGAAACCTAAACGTTTGGTATTCATACTGTTGGATGATTAGATGTGTGCTACGTGATTTGTCGCATTTGTGTGTCTATTCTGTGTTCGTCCTCTTTGATTGTACGCTTAGATGTTGGATGAATATACTTGGTCGGGGTGTTGGCTATGACATGCAAGAGTGGACAGCGCATATCCAATTCTGTTGGGGGTAGTCGGGTGGCTGTTGAGCTTTTTGATTGTTCTCTTGTTGACATCTTGCAGTGACCCGCCTGACTAAAAGGGTGAAGATTACATGTGGCTAGTCGGGAATTTTAGCTTATCAATGGCCTTTCCAAGGATCAGCCATGACGTGCATTGATTAGGGCCATGATTAGGGGACGCAAGCAAACCAAGCTGAAGCAGCAAGGGTTTAGTAAGTGAATCATTTCTTTCCCACGGCTCACAGATGTAGATAGCGTGTTGTTTTCAATATGTTTCAACATCAACCAAACAGCAATTTGATCATATTTTATCAGTCCATATTATATACATTGGTGATCATTTGTCTGTAAATTCACCTGATAGTATAGGATAGGCACATACTTGATCACTAGTATGCTGTACTATTGACTTACTGGTGCTAAACGTAGGGAATGGATGGGTGGCTGGGGGTTGCTGGGATGATTATTAGTAGTGATGAAATGGATCATTCCCGAAAATTCCCTACCAGTAACTCTGTAAGTATTGCTGTGTAAATTCATTCATCCCCCGGTTGACCTCTCCACATGAATCCCCCAAGATGTTTGGTGCGCAGAGGATTTGCCCAGCCGCCTCCCGAGGCTGATCGGCCTATCCCAGCAGACACCTCCCATTCCGGAGCCCTGCATGGGGAGTGGTAGTGGTTTCCAATGTGGTTACCCTCTGGTAAACGTTTACATAACTATGGAAAATCACCATTTTCAATGGGTAAATCCACTATAAATCGTCATTTTCAATAGCAAACTGTTAAATTACCAGAGGGTATGTCTGATCATTGGGTGCCCCATCTTTTGGCCATCGAAAATGGCCAACATAATCCAAGATGTAAAGGATAAAGCTTACAATTGAAAGGCATCAGAAAGAGAACTGGGACTCAAATCGCAACTGGTTGGTGGTTTGGAACCATGGAATTTTATAACTTTCCATTCAGTTGGGAATGTCATCATCCCAACTGACGAAGTCCATCATTTTTCAGAGGGGTAGGTATACCACCAACCAGGCAACAATGGTCTTTCTGCCTGCGCCCCATCCGGCTGGGCCTCGCCCCAGGAGTCCACCCTGCCGAGCTTGAAGAACTTGCTGCAGAGCTGCCTGCAGCGGGCGCCGGATGCCAGGCGCGCCAACCAATGGCAGTGGCCGGGGGAAGGTCTGAGCGGTTCCCAATTTATAAGACATCTGTTGAGATCAAAGGATGAACGTGTTGTTAAGCTGAGCTCGTGTATTTTGAGTTGAAGATGGTTGGGGTCTTATTTGTGTTTCCGTTGGTCCTATTGAGTCCCTTCCGCTATACCCACCAGAAACCTGGTTAGAATATGGTGGATCTGTTCACTTCAAAGCCTCATTTCGGGGATGCTCAGTTCCAGGTGGACGGGACTCACAAATCAGATATAGCTTATCAATTATCCGCTCACAGTAGGGAAGCATTTCAAGATTGGGTTCATCAATAGGGCCACCTGTTTCAATCTTCATGATGGTATAGCTGGTATCTTGATCAAATCTGGTTGGTGGTTTGGAACATTTTTTTATTTTTCTATATATTGGGAATGATAATCCCAACTGACGAATTCATATTTTTCAGATGGGTAGGTATACCACCAACCAGATTAGTATTAACCATCATTAACCATATAATAACCATATATTAACCACCATTACCAGTATATATATAATATCAACCAGATATTATTGATAAACCATATTATTCATGATCATTTACCATATAATAACATTACATTTACCATATAATAACCATTATTAACAGTATATATATATATAGATATATCAACCAGAAATGATGGTGATTTGCTTCGGATTTACCCCAGATCTGGGGGCCCAAGATTTGCCTTGGTCTTTGAGGCCTGCGGCTTCGGAGCTCTTGAGTCTGGCGGCCCAAGTGGCCGAAGGAGGGATCCAGGTTGGGCACGTTGGCAGCGAATATCTTTGGCACAAGGTGGTGCCCCCCAAACGTTATAAAGTGGTTTATAAACCCCATGAATACTATAGATATATCTACCATAAACCATAGATATTGGAGTTATAAACCAACTTAGCTATCTAGGGGGCACCACCTTGCATGGATGGAAATGGGAAAATCTTCGAAATCTTCGAAAAGGGTATAGGTTGAAGTTAAAGAAATTAACGATTATTTATCTCAATTTACCCTCTGGTAAACTAACATAACATAACTATGGAAAATCACCATTTTCAATGGGAAAATTCACTATAAATGGTCATTTTCAATAGCAAACTGTTAAATTACCAGAGGGTATCTCATCTAAAATCTTGTTTTTTTTGAAGAGCAGGGTCACTACATCTTCTTTAGTGCTATCATCCTCCAGGAAGCCATGGAAGGGTGGGAGCCACCGTACATTCCCAGCATTGCCAAGGTCATGAGTACTTCATGCCGCCCATGAAGGCCACCGGTGAACAGCGATGGTCCAATTTTTTCTCAATGGCCTGTAAAAGGTGACTCGTAGCCCAAAAAACATGATGTAAGGGAAATGGAGAGTTTTTTTCTGGTCCTGGAAAGTCCGATTTTGGGGGCGTTTGTGTTGAATCTGATCTTCATGGTGTAATGATGAATGTCAATTCAACTCCTGCACGCTGGGAAGAGATGGGCTCCATGGACCAAGTTATTGTCCATTCTTTGGCGGGTTTTCCGTTGAAATAGACCTGGGTGTTCTTTGTTTTGAGAACTTGCCAGACTTCCATGTTACCCCCAGGTGTTTGAAATAACATTATGGTTATCAATGGAATGTCCCAGTTGTTGGTTCAGAAAATTTTGTTTGACATCACGACCAAAAGTCAGATAGACTCAGGAGTGCAATTATTACAAGATGGTTCAGGGGCCTTGACTGCATGAACCTCAGACGACTTAGATGCACATATACTTACTATACAAGCAAGTCATGACACACATAAACAGCATAAACAGCTTAAATTTCAACCATCTTAAACCATCTTAAACCATCTTAAACCATCTTAAACCAGTGATTTTGCAGGATATCCAAACGTTGCATCCCCAAGTTTTTTGTTCGGACGCAGAGACCTTTCCTCACCGCAGGACAAACGGCGTCACCACGACTCGCGCGTAGCCTGGAGTTGAGGTGTGGCTATAGTGGTGGTGGATTAAAATGTCATAATTTTTGGTGGTTTTTCATAGATGTTTCAATGAATTGGTTTAAGGGAAAATGTTCAGGAAAGCCCTATATTTGATCGTAAAAAACATGGTTTCCTGTAGATTTTCCCTTAAACCAATCCAGTGAATGTTTCAATGAATTGGTTTAAGGGAACATTTTCAGGAAAACCATCGGTTTTTCCTGTAAATTTTCCCTTAAACCCATTGAATGTTGATATTTTTGGTGGTTAAAGTATACGGATGTTAGTTGGTATTCAGATATCGATGTGTGTATTAATGGAATATGACCCTCTGGTAATTTGTTACAGTTTGCTATTGAAAATGGACCATAGAAATAGTTGATTTACCTATTAAAGATGGTGATTTCCATAGCTATGTTAAATTACCAGGAGCAATGGGAATGCAATGAAAGTGTAGTATAGCTGCCTATAGCTAAACGGGGGATGTTTTTCATGGGATTCCCGACCATTTTATGGGAACAAAAGGGGTGTGGAGGGTGTGGTGAATATTACGATTATAGCCATACAGATCTCAATTTTCAGTGTCTGTGGGGTTCGGATGGGCTTACCATGTTTTACCACATAAACCACGAAACAACAGCACATTTATATATTTGTTGTGGCAGAAGAGCAGCAAACCACCAAAATTAGTTTAAGATGGTTTCAGAACTTTCGTGGAACATTTTGTGGGAATCCTTACAGTTTGATGGTAAAAAAACAAACACAATTTGTTTGTGTGCAATTTTAGCCGGAAACTAACCCAGTGAAATAGAGTTTCTTGTCGCTGACCCTCGGTGTTGAATGGACACCCTGGAGTGATTTTGAGATGTATTAAGGTAATTGACTGTAGTGTCCTGTGGTTCAGTTTGGACCTGAACCACAGGGTTGCAAATCAAAGATGGTTTCTCTGATGGAAACTCTGGTATTGGATTTTGTTCATGAAACCGATTAATAAGGAGGCAAGAACACTTGGTTCTACTGGCTGTTTGCGATCTGAAAGTATTGCAATTTGGGAAGGACGTATGCCAGCGGAACCTGCCACTGCTCTAATGATTCTGATGTACGATGATGTTTTTCAGGGCGCACACATGGACCATTCCTGACATGTCTTGACAGTAGTGCATTTATAGTTTGGCCAAGACTGCTAGTACTGGTGTGGGCAATGCCCCTCCCATTATTTGATCTATCTTACATATTGTCAGCATTCTGGCGGTAGCTTCACAGCCAAGCGGGACACAGAGTTTGCATGATGAGGCCCCTAAAATTTCCGTAATGCATGTAATATAGCTTTGAAAAGCACTTCCAGTCGCAAAGTTATACCTAACTTCTGTGTTTTTGTTTTTTTGTGGGGAAAGTGTGGATCAAGAACCCATCTAGACCATGTGGGGACCTCTCAGGAGTCCGTTGCCCGCCAGGTGGTTCCTGATGGGCGAGGAGGGACGTGAATGTGTCAAGCCGACCATAGAGCCAATCTCATCATTTGATCAAATCCCTGGGGTTTCAAGCAGGTGAAGCATGCAGATAGTGGAGTTTTTTTGAGTTTCGTATATAATGTCTTGCAGGTATCTAACCTGCCTGAGTAATCTTAGTAAGTAGGATGAACCAATCTTATTGCATACTATTTTGATCTATATCATATATAATAATCTCAGTAGCCTCAGTAAATAGGATAAACCACCAAGTAAAACGGATTAAAGCAGCCATTTCTTCTGGTGGTTGGAAGAGTTGGTTCACCAGTGCATGGTGATGGCACCATCGCATGTCACTCCTCCATTGCCTGAATTCGCTGTGAGTCGTGCTGCGTTTAGCCTTTCCCGCCTATGCCTTCCATGCCTTCCTGTCGGACCCTGCTGAAGCGTGAACCGTAGTATTTGGATGTATTTGGGTCATACTTGGATGGGTACTTTCATATACTTACTGTAAATAATTGTAAATCACTTAAATGTCTGACCATTAATTGAAATATGTATACTAATTGGTACTATTTTGTACTACTCAACTTTCAAGATTGGCCATGATGCATTTGAAGCCTTTTTTGCAAGCGAAATTTACGTGGCGGAGTTTGTTGTGATTCCAACTGGTGCATGTGGTACGATGATGCCACAGGATGTTGAAAGTCGTGGGTTACACTTGTATGGGCATTAATGACGACAATAGCCCATAAAGGGCCATAATATACTGGCATATACTGGCCCTTTATGGGCTATTGAGACTAAAAGATACTAAAAGTGGGTTACACTTTTTTGCCCTTTCACACCAGACTTCAGAGTATCCTTGTTGCCTCCTAGGGCAGGGCCGGCAGGGACGGCTTTGTCGTTATATGACGTGTCAGCACAAAGCAAAGCGCTCGGCATGTGGAATTTTCTCGCCCACACGGGGCACGCATTTGCGCATTTGATATAAAGGACCCTGCGGCAGTGGCGGAGCGTGATGCGTAGCTGCGTCGCCTCTAACCCTGTCTCAGTACTTAGTGAGGGCGGCTCAGCCGTCATATGCAGGGGCAGCCGTGAAACACCAGATGGCCATCAGTTTGTCAAATTGGTCAGAATGTTTGATCCAAGACGTATCCCAATCAAGTAATGATGCTAGACGAATGGCCCCTGAAAACGCATTTAACACATGATAGATGGAGTTGTACACAAGTAGGTCTTTAAGCCTTAAAATGCGCATTATGAGGTATAAAATGGCATCGTTGAATGATTTATGACCCTATTGGCTAAATACTGCTTGATCAATGCCGGTACAGGATGGATCACCTCGAGCTACCCGATGCACTTGACGGGCGAGAGCTTCCAAACCTCAGCCGTGGCAAATGGAATCAAATGGATCTGTGGAAGGAAAGAAGTCCATCAAGTGGGACACTTGAACATCGTCATATATTCAATGGTAAGGCCATATTTTGTGGGGATATTCCCTTACATGGGCTTTCATAGGCCTTATATATGGTAGGTACCTCCAATTTAGGTTCTTGAAATGGCCATTGATATATGATGTGCATGAAAGATTCGCAGTGTTCAATGGATTGGTTTAAGGCAAAATCTGAACCATAAACCAGGGTTTCCCGTGAAATATAGGGGGGTCCTCCAAACTTTCCCTGAAACCATCTTACACCAATCCATTGAAGTGTATCAGTTGAAACCACCAAACCGAAGCGTTAACACCAAGTGATTCCTGGAAGCCATTTGCCGTGTGTAAATTCGCCCGCGAAGGCACCTTGATAAGTCTGCGACCTTCACGTCGTGATGTCGCCAGCACGTGGATTTTTTTCCAGAGCCTTTCGGTCAAGTGGGCTGGTGTCGAGGCACATGTTGAGAAGATGTTGGTAACCCATCAGTACAAGGTGGTGCCCCCTCAGTTATAAGATGGTTTATAAACCCCATTAACTATAGTTATAAGTACCATAAACCATAGTTATTGGAGTTATGTTCACCAACTTAGCTAACGAACTGGGGTACCACCTTGGAGTGTTGTTTTCAATGGCTCTCCAATGGTTCGGAGGGAAAAAGCTCCAGCCACCAATGGCATGTCATGCTTTGGTTACCGCCTTTGACCTTCAGATGCGCCCGCAACACGGTGATTGGATGCAAAGAACGGATGGCAGGGACGACAGAGTTGGTGAATTTTCTTTCAAGATCCCAATCCCATAGGATCCATGTATGGTATATATGGTAACATTTACCATCAATATACCCCCTTTATGTTAGCATATATACCATACATGGATCCTATGGAAATGGATCCAGATTTGAAGTGAGTCAACCATTCGTTTCACATGAAAACAGCACCTCGGCTCTTCCACCAGTGCCTTTTCTGGAGGTTCTAAGGGCAATGTCCGAGATTTTGGGTATGCCAAACTCAAGGGGGAACTGAAAAGCTGAGATGTCCAAACATTTTTCAGGTGTGGATCAGCAAATGGTAGTTTACCTTCCAGAGAACTAACATAGCTATGTAAAATGACCATTTGTAGATCATTTCCTGTGGAAATCCGTGGGTTTCCACAGCTATGATAGCTTACTGGGGAGTATGGAAGAAACACTAATTATAGGTATCTTTGTCACATCCTGGGCACACGTTTCATCATTTTTTTGGGAGTTGCCATAGTTATATCATGTCATATCCCACTACATTCATCTACATTCCCATTGATATTCCCAACATATCGCATTATATCCCCATATTGTTGGTTACATTTCCCTGTATTCTAAAGCGAAAGTCCTGCCATTCAAACATCGCTTGGAAGACAGTCTCCGATCAAAGCGGCGGTCAGGTGCAGCATTTTGAAGCGCACAGCTGCGCACCTTCGTAACTGTGTCGATGTGTCGTTTTCCCCGTAAAGGCGAAACATAGATGGCCATAGGTCCCACATGGTAAGACATAGCCATTTTCTCAATGGATCTCAATGGGATGAATTAGCTGGTTGCATTACAAAAGTCGCTGGATACGGACAGATTCTACATCTAACCGAGTTGTGGAAAAGATCTTTATTCAGGATCTTATTTGTCCATGGAATATGGTCGGGTTTCTAATGCATCCACGTTCTTTGCCAGAGTGTGAGCGTTGGAGATAGTGCCAGATGATTGCTGAAACCTAGGAGTTTCTCAACCTGGGGTTGAGATCAAGTAGATACATGGCCACTATGCATTTGCTATTCCTGGCTATCCAAGAAATTGTAGTTGGTGCTACTCCCACCAATCTCAATTCCGATGCCCAGTTTCCTCGATCCATCCAGCATTCTTGCTGATATTTGACCAGTTTTAATCATAACACATATATGTTAGGCATCCCTTTTCTGATTTTCGTTCCCTTTTTCCTGATATCATCACATCATATCACAGTCCCCAATTTTTTGGTGAACTATATGATGACCTGACCATTTTTTGTTACCACTCCCCCATCTTCAGCTGCTTTAGGGCTGCCGCCGCACGTAATGCAACCGTAACTCGCGTCCGGTACAAGGCTGGATGTGCCGCCCTGTGGGCCACTGTGGAGAGGCGATGGCGCGCAACAGAAATCGCAGCGGAGCAGGGTGGTGTACTGGGGTGATTTTACCAGCAAAAATAGACGTTAAATGGTGATTCAATGGGATTTAATGGTGTTTTGCTGGCATTTTGATGGGATTTAATGGATTATTCGGTGGGATTTGGACATGTCATAGAGGCTTATTGGATTGGTTTGAGGGAAAATCTGTTGAAAACCCATGGGTTTTCCGATCTTCTCATCGTGCAATTCTGTGATAATGTGAACTATCTTCCTGCCTTCAAGAAACTCGTTTTCATGTTCGATCCCGTGGTGAATGGAGGGGAGTGGTGAAGGGAACTAGGTGATATCCGTATCTGTGTTGCATGAGAAGCCAAAGGAGCCACGAATTGAGTTTTGGAACCACGTGATATGTTTTTTTTGGCAGGGCAGTGATTTGTGTAATTTCGCCACGAATTGAATGTCATATCCCCAAAACTTACGATATTCGCGGCTCATCACCATTCAAGCCACTCTCAGGCAGTTGTCATCAGCCAAGAATGGGGGGTCCAAAACATTGATCAGCGCGTTTCGGTTCGGACTTCGAAGTTAGCTGACTTCGGCTGCTCCAAGCTTTTGTCCGGCAGCCCAGGCATTGGAAGAACTTTGGCATGATAAGTCGTGCCAAGATTCGGCTTGGAACGACGAAACCTCATTAAGCCCCAGTATTTTCAGATGATTGTTCATACGGGAAATCGAAACCAAAGAACTTTGTCTTCAGATGACCCTGCCAGAATTTCTCCAGCCCAATGAATGCGGGTCCTGGATATTCCTGGATGAGATCAACATGCAAAAAATCCAGGAATCTTTGAAAATTTCCGGGTGCTCTCCATGGTATCTCAAAATGATTGGCCACCCATTGAGGTGATCAAAGAATCCTTTCATATGAGCCCAGTTTTGGGCACCCAAAACAAATATATAGATCCAGTGCTAAACATGACAAAAAACCAAGTTGTCTTTGTGTTTTTTTTGGTAGGGACTAATTATATCATAAATTATCTCTAATTATAACATATATTACAAGGTTGTGCCCCCCTGCTATACCGGTGATTTATAATCACCAATAACTGTAGATATATGTGTCATAAACCCTAGTTAGCCAAGTTATATAAATTCATACAAGCCAACTTAGCTATCGGTTTGACCTTCGTCAAACGCGCTGAAACCGCCCAGGAGATCTCCACCTGGCCACCTGATCCTCCTCCTGGATGGCTCAGGTGCCAGCTTGGAAGTCTAGTCTCACCAGGTTCCACAGGTTGCCTGTGCCACCAGGGGTGCTCCAACGTGCTCCAACTGATGAAACGTAAATGAGCACGGCAAGAATCATTGTGATTTTACCTATAATTAACGATATATCGCCAATTTTCCCACTTGTACCCGTGGTGTTGGGAGCAACCCTGTGTGTCAGGTTCGAATGTCACATAGCCCCTTCAGTTTTCATGTTGTGAAAGTCTAGTCGCGTTAATGCAGCAAGAAAATCATGTGGATTTGGATGTCTAAATTGTTAGGCTCAATTTGTATGGCTGTGGCTGAGTTTGAGAGTGCGAGATATGATCTCAATATTCCTCTTAGGATGTGCTGAAGGATGCTGATTTTCTTTCCAAATGGAAACTTGAACATGTTTTGAATCTACGGGCCCTTAAAGCGGCAGCTTACAATGTTAGGCAACTGGGCTATCATATTGGGATGATCTGTGATGGTTCTGCACGTTCAGGTTGACATTTCTTGCTCGAACTGAATGCTGTTGGCCACAAAGTCATGGCCAATCAAGCGCCACAAAGGCAGGCCCTGGTGCTGTCTTGTGAAGTCCCTGGAGAGGACCCACTCCCAGGTGCCAGGTACAATGCAGAGAAGTTGAGCAAATTCTTCCGCAGGGCAAATGTGCCTACTGGATGCGTTTACGGCAGGAAGCTGACTCTGGACCGAGCCAAAGAAGACATCAACGATTTCTTTTCCATACATTGCGATGTACATGTTCTTTATGGAATTTTTCATGGGCGTCAGGGATCTTGGAAATTGTCTGATGGTACCACCCTTGGGCTTGCTGAAATTTTGGAGCAGTGGGATTTCGCCAAAGAACTTGGAACAGCACAACACCTTCTGATCGTCTCTGATTCCTGTGAATCGGGAAATATGGTGAATGAAGCTGCTCTCCTGGGCCGAGAAGACATTGCCGTGCAAGCATCCTGTGCTAGAGGCAGTACTTCTCCCGATGTGGTGGGAGAAACCTTCACTGAGTATTTGCTTTGGAACCTGCAGGGGCGCAGTACTGCAAACAAACGAGGCAGTGACATGCTAATTCATATTGAGAGGGCGCTGCTTCGGTTTGGCCCATGCTATTATTGCCCAGATCCAAGCAACTTTAGGGGCTGGGTGTTTATCAATGAAGATGGAGCGGACCCAAGCTCGTCCCACAGTGTTTCACTGGCATCTGATACATCTGACACGACCAGCCAAATATCAGGGCCAGAAGAATTATTTGACCCGAGGTCACCTACCCCAGAACCTGAGGATGCAACCGCCCCAGAAAATGCAACGGCCCCAGAGCCTGCGGATACAATCGTCCCAGACAGATCCCATAGTGCTTTGTTGATGTCTTTAAAATTCTTTGATGGGGATCACGGCCTGATCGGCTTGATTCGGAGCGTGGATTGGGAACACCCAATGACAGGCGCACCTCACACACTGGACCTAGTCAAACACTGGATCAGGGACTTCTTCTCCCACTCGTCCCTTCTACACGTTCTGTGTGGAATCTTCCGCGGGCATGCAGGCTCTTGGAAATTGCCTGATGGCAGGTTGCTGGGGCTTCATGACATCTTGGAACAATGGGATTTGGCCAAAGATGAGGGAACGGCTCGACATCTTCTGATTGTTTCTGATTCCTGTGAGTCGGGGCACATGGTGAATGAAGTTGCTCTCCTGGGCCGAGAAGACGTTGCCGTGCAAGCATCCTGTGCTAGAGGCAGTAATTCTCCCGATGTGGTGGGAGTAACCTTCACAGAGTATTTGCAGTGGAACCTGACGGGGCGCAGTATTGCAAACGAACGAGGCAGAGACATGGTGATTCGTGAGAGGGCTCTGCTTGCATTACGTCCATCTTACTACTGCCCAGCCCGAACCAACTACAGAGGCATGGTGTTTATCAATGAAGATGGAGCAGACCTGAGGGGCCGCAGCTTGCATTATCCAGACTTTTCTTGGTTCATACCGGATGGAGCAGACTTTTTTTGGTTCATGTCTGTCATACCGACTGCTGAACTGATCTTGTGTTCGACGCTAATCCCTCCTCTTTTGCCTCTTATAGGGCTGGGACTATTTTTAAAGCGCACGATCGGGATTGATTGATGCTATACTTACTTTCCTTATATAGGGCTGGGACTGGGAATCGGTGCACTTTTAGTAGCGCTGAATCGAGAAGCAGTCTCTCGCAGTGAAAATAAACCTCATTGACCTCGTAGTCTGGTCTTTGTCCGGGCATTGGTTGGAAAGTATCCTGCTCGCTGACCTTAAAAGGATTTTCAATCTTTTTTTTCAGAGATCTTGAGAGCTGGAAGAGATTGTATGTCAGCTGGGGTTTGCAGACCCTTGTGGCTCCTCCAGATTCTATTTTTTGGGTACTGCAGGGATGTGTCCACCCTTTTTGTTGGCAGTTGACCGAGAGGAATTCTATTGTAGCGTGTGAGACATGCACATGTTTCAAACCCAGAACTGAGCCCAGCCATGATATGTTTGAGGGCCTGACGGCAGAAGTGACATGTTTGTTCCTGTGAGTTTTGGTGATAACCCTGCCCTCACCACCTGCTTGTTAGCCGGGAGAATGGGCCCAGCCAGAAGGTGCAGCACTAGCTGACGAGCTTCGGCTGCACCGCGTTGGAGTCCTCACAGGGCTGCCGCCTTGGGGGATTCGAAGTGCAGGAGCCCACCTGGGGGCGCTGTGGTGCGGTTGTGGATGGGTGGGTCAAACCAATGCGACATCCAGACCATGTGGTATTTTTTTAAATGTATTTTTAACATTAGAGGAGTAATAGAGTCTGCGGCACAGCCCTCTGAAAGCTGCAAAGTCGAAAGAAGAGTAGCTTAGTAGAGTCTATCTGCGTGCGCATTGTGCAAATTTGTGCAACTTAAATGACATTCCCGAAGAAACATCAGGGCTTATTACCCGGGTTTGATGGTAACCATTGTCCATGTAGCCACTACAATTTTCCGAGTTCTGGGTTGGTGCTCCAAGAAGTTGTAGCTGGTGCTAGTCCCAACCATGCCACAATTTGTCCGGTCTACTCGGCTGGGAAGCTTCCCTAATCTAACCCGAATCTAACCGAGGTTCTATCTGTTTCTCTTCCTTTTTTCTTGTGGTTCAATCTGCATTCTTGGTGATATAGATGATAAAATTGATACAATATGATACCTACTGTAATCATTAATCATTAAAACAATATCGAATTCTATCAAGTACCAATTTGTTGCGAATGATTTCCCCCTGATGACACCACTTCCCGTTTTCAGCTGCTTCAGGTGCCGCAGCACCTTTCAGCCGCGTCCGGTGCGGCTGGATGTGCCGCCCAGCGGGCCCAAAATTGAAGCGACAGTGGCGCCGGGGATGGTCCTTGAACTACCTGGGTTTGCCAGAAGATATCAGGTTGTACCGCGTGAAGAACTGGCAGCTAATGGGGATTTAATAGGATAATACGGATTGAACAGAGATATAAAGTTTACCCTCCGCTAATCGAAAGTCCAAATTGCACACCCACCAGTTAGTTCGAAGATTCTCCCAGCTTTCAACTTCCATTGATACTGTAGGCATTTTCCATTGCCACGTTTGATTGCCAGAGGGTGACCGTGAAGAATTGGGAGTTAATGGGATAACAATGGCATGGTCATGGAATGATCATGGGGATCAACCATGGTTGGGGGCGACTAACATCGGTATAACCATGGTAATAACTTCCATAAGTTGGGATCTATGATGAAATAAATACGTGTACTTAGTTCACTGGAACTGCACCCCCTAAGTCTGGGAATCGAACTTGGCGCTGTGGAAATCGCCACCGTTTAACAGGAGTTCTTGGGCCAAGGAGCCAAGATCAATGGGCAATTATACAAGGAAAATATACTGTAAGGAAACCAAGTTATAGTTAAGTGATGTTCATTGATGTCCTACTGCCAGGGTTGATTGCCAGAGGGGACGTGGGTAAACGCCATGAGTTAATGCGAGGTTGATTTGAGACATTGTGACATGTTTGCCTCTTTGAGGGGCATATCCAGATGCTCCATGTATGGAATATTTACCTACATTTGGGCCATTTTGGGGGAAAATGATTTTTTTTTCAAGAAATGCGTTTTGTTTCCTTTTTGAAGGGCATTTCTTTGAAAGATTAGCTGAGAATTCAATGACATATCCCCATGGCCCAGTGGAGATTCGCAGCTAAAGACTATTATACAAGCCACTTTCAGACACCCATTTGTAATGAGCCAATAACGGGGGATCAAACAAATTGACAAAGTATTGTTGGTGATTCTTAGGGTTGAAAACTACAAATTTGTTGAATTCTTTGAGCCAGAGAATTCTTGAGGGTTTTGACATTTCGGACTTCATTACTAACTTACACAGTACTTCGGAAATCATATGTCAATGGGAATGGATCCCAAAATATGGCTGGAAAAGGCACCGAACCACCATTTTAGGTACCTGAATGGGCTTCAACTTCCAAAAGTTCCCCCAAATCTGAGAGTTGGCTCATTTCTTCTACGCCGCCGCGGTTCGGAGATATGCCAGTCATGCAGTGGTTGTGGACATTGAACACATGCAAAGCAACTGGGTCACTAGCACTTCTTGCGCACAGAACAGTAAGCATCTCACACGACCTGGAAAAGTGAAAGTGGTGAGACATACTATAATTACCAACATTTCATAGGTACTCCAAAAAAACAACTTTACAGTTGGGGATTTCAGAAATACTGGATGACAAGTTTTTTCAAGCCTCAAACCGTTTTTCATGGATTCCAAATCACTATGCTGCAACATTTTTGAGATAAACCCCCCTTCATATCCTTCACATTCCTTCGAGTTCAAACCACCAAGCAGGTTTTGTTGTTTTGCTTGAACGGCGCAGCTGGTGCAGCATTTTGGGACGCCATGGTCGACTACTCCAAATGGGACAAGCTGGTTGGGGCCCTAGGTGGTCTGTCTGCATAAACCCGTTTTTTACGCTAAAAATGGGATATACGGCATTGATCTAACTAGATAAGCTCAAAAAATGTGTTTTGAGGATTTTGGGCCCCAGGGTATCTTAGGCTAGCGTTTTTAAGTGATGGATCAGTCAATGGACTGGCCTTGTTAAAATATTACAGGGTAGCAAACCATGAGATATAGAAAGGTTTTCTGCAAATGTTCCAGGCAACCAAGTTGGGGAATCGGTGGTTTGTGTTGGTTTGTAATTGGGGTACCTCCGGTAAATCAACATAGCTATGGGAAAAAACAGTTTTTTTGATAGGTAAATTAGCTATAAACTATAAACAACAATTTTCAATAGCAATTATGCTGAATTTACCGGGCAGTATGTCATTTTAGATGCTTATGATAATCAAGCAATTGCCAAGATACTGTATGGTGGGATATAGCCCACCGCAGATCCTAACTTCAGTGGGATCTGCCTGGCGCCTTCCCTTTGGGGATGGCTTTGTTTATTGCTGGAATATGCCAAAGTCTCCGTGTTAAAGCCCAATGCCTCTTGTTTGTCCCATTAGTTATACCCATTACTTAAATCCCATGAATCCCAGTAACAAACTCATCATATACTTGGTAGATATGCAGATATGATTGGGACTACTGTCCCAAAAATTGCTGACGTTTGCTGACTATTAACCCCTTAATCCCAAAACAATTGGTAGATGCAATTATGCAAAATCCCTATAAATGGGTATTAGGTAATACCCCATCAACTATGAGATAATTGGTTAGGTCATTTATCCACCAATTATCTCATCCCATTGGTTACACCCATGAAATCAATCCCAAGAACTTCAGTAATGATGCAAAAACACTAAAAAATGGTATAACGGTACAACTGTATACAACTGTTAGGTACCCAATCCCAGAAATGATCTCATCACTTGCCACTCCTGCGATGATTCCCCCCGCACTTGAGGACATCAGCGACGACGAAGCGCCCAAGCCTCGGCCGCACGTGTCCAAGTTCGACGCGCCGCAGACGGTGACCATCGGTGGACAGGTGGAGATCCAGCGGAAAAAAGTGGTGCCTGGTGCGGGAAAAAATGGGGGATTTTGCCATGGCAAGTTGTAACAATCGAAGGTTAAATCAACAAGAGTTGCCTCGAGCCTCACAAACTTGGACATTTAACCTGCAGAAATTGTGAAACATGAGGCTTAAATCAACCAACGTGGGGAATAATTATATGATACTATAATATGGGAATAGTTGCAGGAAGTAGCTAACGATAGGCTTCCTAAAATTAGAACGACCTCACTGCCACGTCAGTGGAATGATTGGAATTGGATTGAGCGAAAAAACTCTCCAAATGGCATTGATTCCGATAAACAATTATGTAGTGAAGTGCTGCAATTCATCTACATATCATTGAACTACATTGACCCCGGTGATTTATCTTCTTAAAACCAATGGCTTTATAAACATTATAAGCCAACTTATAATCCATTGTATATGGCCATACTATAGCCATTTGGTGGTTTCAAACATGAATTTTATGACTGTCCATATTAATACATGGGATGTCATCCTTCCCATTGACGAACTCCATCATTTTTCAATATGGTTAAATTAATGCCCAACCTATGACTATGGCAAACTTGTGATCCATTGTATCCCACTACCCCGCCCAGAATTCCAACAGACGTCACAGGGTCAAGCTGCTGCTGACGTCGAGATGGAGGTGTTGGAAAGACGTGGGAGGTGGATGTAAAGCCCTGGTCCAACAAGCCTCCAGTTTTGGGGATGCCTCAGATCATTCGTAGTGGGTGTCCCGACCTTGCCTTGATCCTTAACAGCACTATAGTACTTCCTTTACGTACAGGGTCCCGTCATCAGTGGGGGAGGAAATGGTCTTGAGGTCCCCCCCAATCCTGAGGAGTTACACGATAGCAGTTGTCGTTTCAAGCGGGGTAACGAGGCACATACTGTTTGAGTCCCCACCTCCGTCTATTGGCGAAGGGTCAGCCACGTATTTGGCCTCTTCACCTGCCATAAGATTTGTTGTTTTCGTAGTGTTGTTATGTTTCCCTGCTTGTAAAGCGGGGATTTAGGACCTATGTGCAATACAACTGTTCACGTGAGGTTAGCTCAATAGGAGCTTGTAGGAGGGAAATTATTTGGAGAAATTTTGGAGCTTAACGTGGTTTGGAAAGTTACTCGGCTGTTTTGTTTGTGCCATAAATAGGAAACTAGAGATACCCAATTGAGAATTCAGAATTCAGCATGTTTCAAAGTAGCAAAGGTTTGAAATGACTTTGTGGGCCCACCACTACTGATTGTCAGTCATTGCTGGGGGGAATATCCGGAAATCAAACCAACAATTGCGTATTTTCTGCTTTGGACATGCTGTGATTTACCAATATCTGCCCCCAGATGCTGTTCGATCTGGAAAACCGACAACTTCGTACAATCAATTCCTATAGAACTTTCGTGCTCATCATACCATACTGACCCTTAAAAGAGCAGCAGCATCGACACATCCGCAAGTGGCGTCAAGATCAGCAGCCCCTACACTAGCGACAGCGGGGCTTCAGCGATGATTTCATCGCCAACGTTCGAAGCTCAGCTGTCCTTGCCACGGAGATCAAGCGACTGGTCAACCAGCGGCATGAAGACCTGCCTGGAGTACTACGACAACACCATTGACCAAGGCTTCGGGGGTCGGGCTGCGGAACTTCATCAACGTCGAGGTCAAGGAAACCGGTCACCGCTGGCATAATGCGCTTGCCTTGGGTTACATCAACGAAGATGAAAACAACCTCGGCGACCATATCCATTTCATGGATCCGTTTGACGACGCAGGGACCCGTGGTCATCTTGTCGAGCGCAGCGTTCTTGAGACCGTTGCTCCACCCCATGAGAGACCATACGCTGGATGCTGCACCGTGTGGACACTCCAGAGTTTCAATGGTCTTCGCTGGAATGACTTTGAACGACAGAGTGCTTCACTATTTCTTCATGAGTTTGGGGTGCCCAAAGACACAGGTCGCCATGGAACATCTACAAGGTGCTGAGATAATTTACAGATTGAATTTGGACATTCCCTTGGTTTGCGGCATTCATGACTCAGAAATCCACAGCAAGCATAGGTTCACAATGGTTCACATGGGTTTGTTTGAACATGGGGTATCCACAAATTTGATGGTCAGTCACTAAATAAATAAATAAATATATATATATATATATTATATTTTATATATGTCATAACATTCATAGCCATTTTCCCGTTTAAAACTTACAAGGTTCTGCAGACTATCCCATGTTCAGACACATCCACATTGCTTCGTCGGCAGAATTCAAAGATCAGCCAGGAGGATGATGATGAGCCATTTGAGACTGAGGTGTGGTGACACGGTGACAAGGGGGGTTCTGAAAGAATGGGATGCCCTCTGCTAAACTAACAGCTTGTCATGGAAAATCACATTTTTTTATGGGTAAATCCACTATAAATGGTCATTTTCAATAGCTTTTTGTATGTTACATAACTATGGAAAATCACCATTTTTAATGGGAAAATCATCTATAAAAGGCCATTTTCCATAGCTGTGTTAGTTTACTGGAGGGTATTGGACGCAGCTTGGTGTGAAACAACCCCCCAATGGGTGGATTTAGCTCGCTACAAATCGCTACAGGTCCTGATTCTTAGTGGTTTCTGGGTGTAGGTGGATTGCACTATGTAAGACCCACCAAAGGATTATCTTGGAAGGTGATCAGCGAACCAACATGAACCAGCTCTTACATTGCAAGCGCCCGAAGTGGGTCAATGTTACGCCCCATAGTAGGTGTCTTGGGTTGGCTTGGCTTTGAAGGGTTTATTTTCAGACATATTCATGAAGGCTATATACTGTCGTGATATCGTGTGGACAGAATAGACTATCGTCTTGCAAGGTCTTTGAAGTGAGATTGATTTCCTGGATTCCTATGATGAGCGTTTTCCTCTAATTTGGCTGTGGCTTGGCCGTTTTAGTTTGTTAAACCCTCACGTGACTAGAGGTACCCCCAAATCATCCATTTTAATAGGATTTTCCACTATAAACCATCCATTCAGGGTCTCCCATTTATGGATCCCCCACATACCCTTTGGTAAACTAACATAGCTATTGAAAATGGCAATTTATAGTTGATTTACCCATGAACAATGGTGATTTTCCATTGTTTTCTGCTGTTTTTTGTATGTTTACCAGAGGGTATGACCAACATAAACCCATATAGAGGTTTCCTGAAATAGGGGTACCCCATTTCATCATCCATTTGGATTGTTTTTTTCATAGAAACCATCCATTTTAGGATACCACCATTCTAGGAACCCCCATATGAACCCCTTGGTTCAGGACGACGGCCTGGTGGATGGTGACGATCGCCGGGAAGACGTGTTGCAGTGCCGCGCGCTGGGTGAAAGGGCCTTGAGGACGGTAGGGCCGGTAGGGCCGGTAGGGCCGGTACTTGGTGGTTCATCCCAGGACTTGTACCGCAAGTGTTTTAAGCACATCCACGTACTTGGCTAGGTACCCCAGTGCATCCGCCACTTGGAGTTAGTAAGTGGGTTAGTTCACCCAACTTATAAGTGAACCTTGCCCCTACTTAGGCCATTCATAATCAGGGTTATAAGATGTTATAACATGTTATAACCTACTTACAAACTGGGATGAACCACCAAGTAGGGGGCTGCTAGAATGGTTCTGGATAAGTTATAATGGATGGAATATTGATGGGAGTATAACATTCATAACTTAATGTTGGATTTGATAATTGTGATGATCGGAGATTGAAAAGAGTCAAAACCAGTATTTTTACTGTCTGGTGATGTTCTATGATCATTCTGTTATGTTCACGTGCGTTGTATTTATATATATATATATATCCAATTATCTACTTTTTGGAACATTCATGAATCTTTTTATCATTACTATTATCATCACCACCGTTTGATGTTATCACTATCATCAATGAATGATGACCATCACCACTGCCACGAACCGTCACGAACTGCCACTACTTCTCTTGCCCTCTAAAGAAAGATATGTCAAAAAATGTCTAACACATTAACGCGTATTTGTGGTGATTTGTTTATCAGGAAGTTGAACATATGCATTTGCTACACAAATGCAAATTGCAGAGACATGGAACATAGTCATCTACTGGATTGGATAGTTTGAACTTGGTTGGATCCGTATGTTGCAATGTTGCACTGAACACCAGATCCAAATATAGATTGTAAAAATATATGTATATATATATAATATTTGTTCATTTATGCTTATTTTAGACCCCAGTCCTTCCAGATTCAGAGTTTTCTGCTCCAATGCAACCTGACCTGGCCAGGAACGGTGACGTCTCGGAAGGCATCCGCTTGTTGGAGAAGGCGGCAGCCGTACAGGGGTGGTGCGGTTGCCTTTTAAAAAGGGGCTGGGGACCAAATAGGAAGCTCCCTCCAGTTACCCTCTGGTAAAACATACAAAAAAATATGGAAAACCAACATTTTTAATAGGTAATTAGTTAAATCAACTATAAATGAGCCATTTTCAATAGCTATATTAGTTTACCAGAGGGTTCCAATTTCTTTAACCCGACCAATGAATACATGCATCATAAATCCATCTTAATCCAACACTTAGCCTAGTTACTTACAATCAACTTACCCATACTTTGAGGACCTCTTCTTGCAACTAAGGAAACCATGTACTGTAAAAGACCTTTTATTCAATTGAAAGCTGTTTTAGATAGTTCGATATATCTACCGTAAACCCTAGCTGTACTAGTTGTAAGCCAACTTCGGCAAAGATCAGCACCTCTGACTCAATAGACCAGCTGGAAACCCAGGAATCTAAGTTCAGTTTCTAAACTTACGAAGCCCAGTCAGTGGGGTAATATATTCTTGGTCATATACCCCCGTTGTATCAATGTCTTAACCCATGTACGTGGATTACACCCCATGTAATCCTAACTTGGATTTGTTGAGTCGATCATTTGTTTATTTTTCGAATGGGAAACCCAGGAGAACGGGGGAATTTATAGGGAATATGTTTTGTTTCTTTTTTTGGGGGGCCTTAAGCAAATCCAAGTTTGAAGTGGTGTATGTAAAAACAGGAAAACTTGGATGTTAACATGTTTCGATTACCAACAGTCCCACCCCCCAAAAAAAAGAGATAACTGCTTGGTGGTTCATCCCAGTTAGTAAGCTATAACCCTGATTATAAATGGGCGTTTTGTAGGGGCAATGTTCACTTATAACTGGGGTGAACTAACCCACTTACGATTCCTGGGATGAACCACCAAGTGGGATAGTCCCGTTGGAAGGCCATGCGCCTTGGCGGCTGTCCCGGACTGGAGGCAGGTGGGGCGCCATGGAAAATGTGCAAACGCTGGGGTTGGAAGCATGCCACCAGATATCTTACGTTTCTGCTGGATTTCAAGATGGAACCTGTAGATGGATGTAGATTTGATATATATATATATATGTATGTATGTATAATATATACGGATGAATCATGGTTGAATTAAGCATTGAAAGCTGGGGTTTTTGATAGGTGGTATATGGTGGCACCATTTATTTGACCATCGTTCATGATCTCCCCATGATTCTGTGAATAGTTTGCCCACTGATGATCACCTATGATGATCGTTGATCAGATCCCCTGAAACTAAAAAAGTCAACTCCAAGAAAGTCAAAAAAACTGATTCTCCAGAAATTTCAAAAACCTATTTCTCATGTCATATCTCGTCAAATCAGAGCAAACCCACAGAAACCCAATGACTGCTGTAGGACACACTTCGCGCTGCCCGTGCCCAAGCCGAAAGCGTTGATGCCACACCGACACCTGCGCGGGCGCAGGTGCCAAGGGTGGAAGGTGCCAGGTCCCAGGGTTCCCGTGGTCTGGTGGGAAACCTTTGATTGTCATGGCAGTTGAAGGCTGGTGACTTCAGAATCACTGTATTGTCAGTATTGCACTTTTTCTTATACAAGTAGATTCAATTAGATAGACCATGATAGACCCACAACAAATGGTATAAAAGATCATATGCAGTAATATTTGTAGATTTGTTTTTTGCACTTTTATATCTTCACGGACAAGATGTTGATTGGATCATGTCATCCAACTCCCAACTTTGAACGCACTTGGGTCCAGCCGCCTGACCAGGAGCCCAAAGCCGACGAAATGAACGGCCGCTCGGTAGCAGATGTGGAAGCTGATAACCGGTACACATGGTGAAAGATATTGGCTATATAAACCAACCACAATGGGGCATAAAGGGGAATAGCTACAGTAAAGGCCCTTAAACGAAAAAACTAGGCTGAGTGATGCTGAGTGTAGGATTTAGGTTGGAAATAGCAGTTAGATAGGGTCCTTCCTGTGAAAGTCGGGTCCCGATCTTGTATTCCATGTTCGTTTTCAGTTCAACAGCACCTAAATCCAAGCATTCAATGCTATCACCTTAATAATCACCGCAGTTTTTGTAGATTGTGGGGGACCTCAAAAACACCATAAAATCTCCAGATCCACCACTCCCCCAAGCAGGGCACATGCCGAGCAGCGTCACCGAGGTGGTTTGGTGCCTGACAGGTATGCCTGGTCACAGACCAAGGAGCACTGGTGAATTAAGCATCAGTCAGGGCACCAATTCGTTTTGGGGTTTTATATGGTTTTATGTTCAGAATATTAAACATTCATCAAAAAATGCGTGGTATTGTGCGGTGATACTGTTGAAGAATGCAACCTGGTCTTATTTGACGTGTCCCACGTATTACGTCACATGCTTGGTTCCAGCTCTTTATTCTTGCCATGCTTCTGTGAAAGCACCAGTTTTATATGTGAATGGCTATGTTGTAGCAAATGTTAATCATGTTGATCTATACAGATGGGAGAACATGTCATACAACACTCTCAAAGCGCTTTATTTGTAGGGTTGGTCACATTTTTTTGCATCTCATAGGCTGGCGGAAATTCCATGGAGTCTGAGATGAACATCATAAGGGCCCTGATTTGCCCTTGGATCCCAGGGGAAAAAACACAGGTTCTCACTTCGACCTCACTGGGAATCATGGTTTCTGTTAGGGAAATCATCCCCAAATGGCCTTAATTCAAGTTAGTGAAATACTATAACTTACCCAGACTTATTGTTGGTTAGATGTCACATGTTGCCAACCGTTAGTGTTGGTTATAGTCATGTATGTTAGTGACACCAGTTATAATAACAATGTTATGTAAGTTATGCATGTATATTATTGGCATCTCATGGGAATGATCTTCAACTTTCAGTTGCTATGGTCCCTAAACAAGGAAACTATATGTAACTAATCAAACGAGCAAACCCGGGGGTGTGCCCGGCGCCATTGTATCATGTGTTTTTCTCAAGGGAGGGAATTGCACCAACAAATTGCCTGCCATTGTCGGACTCACCCCAATCACCAACAATCCAAC
>CAMXCT020005042.1:0-24002 GCA_947184155.2 Cladocopium goreaui | reverse complement strand
GTCTTTCCCAAAGTCCCCTTCTTGGTCGTACTCAATATTGGGTATTGTTTTCTGAGTACATCGATCGCCACATTCTCTGGTCCGATGTCACCAAGATCCCTTGGAGCCTCATCTTCTCAATCAGCTCATCTGCGATCCTTGACGTGACAGAGTCCATACCGTTGAACATGGAGTCATTGTTGATGGCGACCATCAGGGGTCGGGATGTGACTTGGTCAAGATCGAGAACCCCTTTGACAAACTGATTCTTGAAATCGTTTTCAAGCATGACACAATGAGGTGGTTTTTGTTCATGAAGGAATTGCAATGACAACCAAAGGTGAACAGTTATCTGGCCATCGTCGACGGCATCAGTGCTGAGATGTTGCTTGACCTTGTCAAGCGTGTCCAGGAATTGCTGAAGTGGTCGCTCTGATTCGGAATCATGGATCTTGAATACTTCAACACTTTCCCATCCCATGTCAGCTAATCCCATTTGGATGCCATGCGTCCCACTTTGGGTTCCCACGCGGAACATCAGGTCGGTGATGAGGATGGTCGTTCCAGCCCTAAAGTCACCTGCCAACATGTCGTGATCTCTTGGACCGTTTGGTGCTTCGATGATCCTGCAAGCAAGCGGGTTGGTGATCATCTTCTTGATGCGGCCCAAGTCGGACTGGTTGGCGACGTTCACGTCGTGATGCCCTAGCATCATGAGCATTCCTGCTGTTGACAAATAGCATCCAGTCCGCGTCAGCATGTACTTGCGGACGATGTGGCTGTAGCACCTCAGCCAGTCCTTCTCGGATATAGTGGATGCAGTGTCCTCAGTTACGACCCCCGGATTGCAAACTCCGAAGACCATGCAGGCATATGCTGTCACTCTCCTCAAATATTGTGCCCAAGGTGCTGATCCTGATGTGCTGGCAGCTTGGGCTGCGGGTCCTTGGACGATTGATAGAAGAAAGTGATCCCGCTCGTCCATCCATGCTGAAGTGATGAACTCGGAATTCCTTTGATCGGGCATTGAGGATGTTCTGAAAAGATATCCGTTTGGTACCCGAGGAATTACCCAGTCCTTTCTCGCAGGAGGTGTAGATGGCCTTGCCTTCGATGGTGGAGCCTTTGGTGGTGGTGTGCTCCCAGCTGCAGAGCTGTAACCATCGTGTCCACCGGCGGTGGAACTACTAGGCCCAGTCTGTTGCTGTTGCTGTTGTGCCCGCTGTGCATCGGCTTCCCTCTGCTGCTTGTCATTCATCATTCTGATAGGTGAAGGATCCCAACCTGGATGATCCGGTTGACTTGGAGGGTTTCTGCCATCTCTCGGCATCAGCGGGATGTCCCAGCCATCGATGTGGGAGACCTCTGTGGCCCCTTGGCCCATCTGGGTGGTGGCAGTGGTCGTCACATAGTCGCGAATACAGGAAAATGTCCTGTTCCGTTTCTCCACCTCCTCGAACATGCCCTGGTCGGCCCTCTCAATGTTATAGCCCCCCAACTCCCATAGGTCGTCGCGGAGGTCAATGGCCTGTTTCATTCTGACCAGATCAGTCTTGATGATCCCGCTCAGGTATGACATTGATTTGAAGTTTTCCAATCGTGTCATCCACTCATGTAGCATTTTGGAGATCATGAGAATGGTTTGTAGATGGACAACAGCTGCCGTCCGCTCCAAGCTGAGATCATAACTCATCGACATCCAGTCTTCCAGGACATTCTGGACGATGGTCTTACCCTGGTTGCTGGTCGCTCTGGCATTGTGACGTCGGAGTGCGTAGCCGAGGCTGTAGCTCTCCTCGTACATGATGTTGACCAGATACTTGATGCGTTCTTCAACTTCACTTGGTTCAGGTGCTTCTCTCTGCATCACTTCAAATGACCACTTTTCCCACTTTCGACGGGCAATCTCCTCGAAGTTCGTCCTCTTTCGGATTTGGTAGCAAGAACTTCCATACGGAGGGTACGTCTGGTTCAAGGATCCTAGGTTTGTTGGGCTCGTATTTGCGATCTTGTCGCGCAAGTCCTTGACCGTGATTTCCTTGTTGATCATACTGTTCTGCCCGGTGTAGTGGTCTTTGAGGGTATCCCATAGTTCATCTATTCTAATTGCACACTCGAAGGTGCACAACATCATCATGATGCTTTTCTCTTCTGGATTTCTGGCGGCCCCTTCTACCAACTTTGATAATCGGGCCCCTTTGTCAATGAAACTGGTGGCAGACATCTTCAACTCATTCTCGTTGGTCACCTTTGACAACATTTTCATGAGCAACCTGATTGCATGAGTTACGAATGCTCTGCCACTTCTATCCATGACAAAAGCTAAGGCCACAACGACAGGAGGAGAAATCTTCACTCGATCCAACCATTCGTCGAGGTCCTTATCCTTGTAACCCCTGAAGTTTGCCTCCTCATAGGTTGAGAATGGAGCAGGAAGGTTGTGCTCTTGTTTCTTCTCCTGAATGAGGGACAGAGTTGACTTCAGCAAGCTGATGCCTTTGGCCGCTGAAGGGATCACAAGGTCAGTTCCAGCCATTGCGAAGAAGCCTTAGGTGTGATATTGCTTCGGCCTCTTGGTTCCTGTATGATGCAATTCTTCTGACGGTATCATGTTCAGTGTTTCGATGCTTCAGATCACTTTCCAATTTGGCCTGATTTGCCTCGAAAACCTTCTTTCTAGATTCTCTAGTGATCTCATCAATACTGCTTTCATACAGTTCGGCCTGTTTACGAGACTGAACTAAAGCTTCACTCAATAGCTGATTCCGTTCAGATAATTCATGAACTGCAATTGATTGTTGTTGGCTAATCACTTCAAGTTGATTGCTAGAGAAGGATGCCATTTCGGATCGATTACGATATTCCATGATTGAGTTCTGGAAATCTGTCTGCATTTCTTGACCTTCATTGTATAGTCGATTGGCAATATCGGTGGTTAAGACATTGGTTTGATGAAGTTGTTGCAGTCTTGCCTCCGTATTACCCAATAGTCCTTGAAGGTGATGTACTTCATTCTTGTACTCCTCCTGGATCTCCATACCACGTTGATGGATACGTCGTGCACCATGTTCCATTAGGGCACCTCGGCGTTCAAGGTCTTGGATGCGTATTGTTGCACCTTCGTCTTCCTGAGATGCTACCATTAGTTCTGCTTGATATTCTGCAACCTCATTTGCGGAACATGACAATCTATATGATTGAGTGCATTGACCTCATCAAATACATTTTGGTTGTGTTCCTGAAGATACTCAGTGAATCTGATCTCGATGTCATGAATCAGTTGATCTCTAGATGCAGCGTATGCTTCCATGTGGTTCAACTGATTACGCAGGGATTGACATTGTGCCCGTAGTTCTTCTATCATGGCAATAGGTTCACTAGCCACAGAAGTATCCGTTGATCTCCTCTTAACACGACTATCCCCGGTCCTCTCACCAATTCGGTCGGTCACGGCCCTGGTGGATCTGTCCCTTGGAGTAGTTCGTCCCCGAGATGGTCGATGCCCTTGGCGGACAACATCACTTCGAGCACTGTTTCGAGAAGATCTTGGTGTACTTTGGGTGGATATCCTTCGTCTGTTTGACGTGACTTGCCATCCGGACTGTGTAGTTCGGGTAGAGCGTATCCCACCACTGTCTGCCGTGTCACCAGGGGAAGATTGATTGACCTCCTCGACCGGCATGGCAGTGTTCTCATTGAAGGTAAACTGCGTGGTGCGCGAATCTCCGCTGCCGCCTTGCATCTTTGCGATGATGAGCTGATTGGTCCTTTGCGTCCTCAATCAATTGCTCAGAAGGCCCGGCTACCAGCACGCAGGTACCACTCTCCCGGCGGGAGAAGTGAGCCCTACGGCTGATAACCTGTGAACAAATGAATCCTTGTTCCGGATGTTATAGTTCAAGTGGTACCTGTTTCACTGGTAGTTCCCGGACCCGTTAATCATGGCGGACGGCGAACACTTATTTTGCTCACGCGTGGGGTCTTGAGCCATAGTGGCGTCCCATGCATGAATTGTTTGTATGCTTTTACTACGTTCCCTTTGACACACATATATATATATATATATATGTATGTTAATATACATCTATACGTATATGTGTAAGTGCCTGTGTCTACAGTCGATCCTGGATGAAAAGCCCAGCTAAATTTTATTGGAGGGGTAAACCCAAAAAATGATCTGTAAAATACTTCCCTCCCCACCGAAACAACCGGGGGGATCTGTTGATCGGTCGCTGACACTATATCATATGCTTAAAAGGGTTGCTGATGTCGTAGTACCCCGGGAAATCAAAAAAAAAAACTGTTTTAAAATTTGAAAAATGGACCATTGTGGATTCCTCGGTTGCGACTCTCAAATATATCGCACTTCAGATAGGTTCAGGTTGGGTGACTGAGAAGCAGCCAAACAATCGGCGGCTCCGTTCTTGCGGGGTGGTTTCTCCAAGCATGGCATCAGTTTCAAAATTTGTTCACACAATCCGGCACCTGGAAAAGTACTCTCATCCAAAGACCAAAAATAGCTGGTAAAGTTTGATGTTCATCCCCAAAAAATATGGTTGTCAGAGGTAAATGGATCCATCCCCAACTGATAATCTTTCTGGTCAAGTTGCAACCCAGAACCGCTTCGACCTTTTCGCACACCGTCCTCAACAGGGACGGAAAAGCGTGGGAAAAAGAGATTCAAGTCACAACTCAGCTGATCTGGCTGTGGATCAAAACTGCCTTGATTTACTATGAGTCTTCAATTGCGACTCACATACCCATATTGTTGAAGAAGGTCCGGCATCAACTTTTGCAGTTCCAAAATCATCCGAGGCAAGCTTGAAGTACTGTTAGTTTCATGATCCATGGGTGAATCTCGACCTAAACTGCCCAGTAAGGACTCCTGGGTATGTGCATCGACGCATCAAAAGACTACCAGAAGTATATTGGGTTCCTTCTTTCCTCTATCAAGATCGCCTTTTTCGAAGAGCTGGCGACAAGTATCATGTCTCTTCCAAGCTGTAGATCCCTTCCCCAAACACTGCCTCCTGTGCTTCCAGTATGGAATCATTGGGAAGAACATCCTGGACACCAAGCCAAAGCGGATGTGTATCTGAGTGCTTCCTGGATGTTTTTTGAACCACACTCCATATGTTCAACACTGTCAAGACATGACAATATTGACAATGGAAGAACTAGCTCGAGGAGCATTTCTGAGCTGCAGCTGTGTTGCATGGCATGGCAAAAATATCCGGCTGTGCACATATGGGCAAAATGTTAAACTTGCCCATTAAATACATATCATGTATATATATATATACATATATTGTTATTATTTTTATCATTATTATCATTATTATCATCATTATTATTATCATTATATATATATATGTGTGTGATACCATAGAACCCAACGATATGTCCATGAAAAATTCCTCGTGGTCACCCCCTAAAATCCACACAGGGTGATTGTTGTTTTAGGGCCCGACAATCTTGTGACGATCTACAAATCCCTGCAGCTCTGCTTCTTTCCTCAGGGCGCCAGAAAGCTCCGACCAGGAATGGGTGTGTGTGTGTGCGGGTGTGTGTGTGTGTGCGTCTGTGTGTGATATGATATTATATGATATGTGATAGATCATGTATGATACAATATATTATATCTGATGATATGATGTATTAGACATTATACGTGGTTCAGTGGTTTATGTATATACCATATATTTAATTTATTTCATTATTATGTGATAAGTGAGACGGAGGTAGATCTTTTTTTCTGAATGGAGGGAGGTGAACATCCATGTGCCAGACTTTTTAAGTTTACGTTGATTCACAACACATCCTCGTTACCAAGATTTGATGGTTTATGTCATATGTTTCATCTAATCGATTTAGCAGGCGACATGTCAACTGTGTAGGAAATTCTCAGCAGCCAACCCATCGCCATCCCATGTGGGCGGCGTGAAGACCATCAGAATCCCGATCCCCGGTTGCTGCTGAGGAGATGCCTTCTGTAGATTTCTGTAGTCTGCCCATTCTGCCCCAAGCGAATGCCCATTGTTTCTATGGATAACCCATGATAACCCCTTGAGCCTCCAATCTGCACCAGAACTTCTTGCTAAGAACTGGGATACGACCTGTACTTGCAAAATCTTGCGACAAACTGGTCCACATGACGCAAAGCATCTGTGCTATCGCAACTATGGCAGCTGCGATGCGCTATGGCCTCGTCCACCAAACAGCTTCCTTCAAGGCCTGAAAGGTGTCATCCACCGCCTCACGCTTCCTGCGGCATCGGAACCCAGGGAATTTTCCCCCAAAAAAATGGTAAACCTGGCTGCTGATATGAGTATTTCTCGCAAACCGCGAATCAATTGTCGAAAATCTTGAGAATACATCAGAATAAACATCAAAAAAAAAGAGAGCATCAAGGAACAAAAAACACATACAACCAAATTTAAACATACAAAGCAACGTGAAGAGTCCAGACGCCCGCCTGTTGATGACTTCCAGGACCGAAGCATCAGCTTCGGCGCTGTGCGCCTCGAGTTTTGACGTTGCAAAAATTCGTCAAGGATCAATCAGAATCAAATTACATCTGACGATTATCTGAGTTATCTGTGTTCCTTGAGTTCTCAAGTTTTTGCCACAGAGCTCATATGACTCACATTAGATCTGATAAGAAATAGAAATATTGAGGCGTCATGTTACGCCAGCAACAAGGTCCTGCGTACTTCCCATGACCCAAAAAAAATCCTTCCACTGTGGGGTTGACGTCCATCAACTCGAAGAGAGCACTCACCTGATGAACAGTTTGAGGATAATCCCAGTATGGGGGAGTAGCCCACTGGATGGTTTTCCAAGCTGCAATCAAAGCTGGAATTGGAGGTCATGTTGTTTCAGGGATAGCTCAAAAAATTGGTTTTGCCTTCCGCAATTGACGCACCTTGGCTTTGTTGGGGCGGTTTTCTCAGGTCGACATAATTGGAGTTAGTATAGATGGTGGACATACCTCAATGTCAAAGGGCATAGCGGCATAGCTATGGATAGCTATGGCTGGTATGGCTGGTATGGCTGGTTCACCCAGGGTGTAGCCATGGCCATAGCCATGGCGCCTGAAACTCCAGCGATCGGATCATGGACCCCAGCGGCTCAAACTGTTCCGATGGCCTGGAAGGCCGGTAAGTTGGGCCATCGAAAAAAAAAAGGCCAGAAGATGCCCGAAGAGCCGAAGGGAAAAGGTTACGATACCAGGCTACAATACATGCTAAAAAGAGAACGAAATACAGTAACATACCTATATACGTACGTGCTGGGGGCCAAATTCAGGATGCAAACATCAGCGCTGACTTCAGGATCCGGCCAGTTGTAGCCCGTATAGTCTGGAAGGCTTTCAGACGCTTCTGAGGTTTCCTAAGAGGAAAGCGAGCGACAGCCCTCACTGCTTTGGTGTGAGGAACCTGAAACCTTCAGATTCTGCAGACGTTCATTGAATCTTGCTTTGCAACCGGTGGTAGACCCCAAGAGAAAGGACTCAAAGTCAACAGTTTCCACACTTCCCACTGAAACGACAAGGCTCCAGAAATGGCACCCCCGAGGGCTCCGCAGAAGGCTGAAGGGCTTCCAGCTCCCACAGATCGCGATCAGCACGTGGCCCATACGGGCGAGGGGATTGTCTTCTCTTGGCTCCGAAAGGAGACACGTGAGACACGTGAGACATCTGTGCCTTGGGTGCCGCAGCTTGCGCAGCTTTGACACTCTTGACGCGACTGGGTGTGGACGGTGTGGCCCTCGGAGATCCCATGAGTTCCACCTCCTCCAATCCCAGGTGTTGCGCCAAATCGCTCAGGGACCTGCTCCGTGGCGGCTCCGGTTTCACCGGCTTCAGTGGTCCCTGGCCCCTTCGCAGTGACCCGGACCAGTCGGCCGGGCTCATTTCGCCCGACCGTAGCGGGGCCACGGGCCGTTCGAAGGACACCTTGCTGCGCCGCGCACGCAGCGGTGCCGCTGGTGCCGCTGGTGCCGGTGCCATGGCCACAGGGTAGCGCTGCGCCGGCGAGCACGCCTGTGCCCGAGGGGACCTCAGCCGCAGCGCAAGCCACAAACCTTACACATGGCGAAACAAACAACCCCACGTCAAGATACCTCAAGTGTTGGGCATGGTACAAAGAGAAACGACCACAATTTAGTGAAAGTATGTGAAAGTGATATGGATCCCAACATAACTTCAATGAAACGTCATGAAATTTCATTGTCATCCATCTTTC
This sequence comes from Cladocopium goreaui, assembly GCA_947184155.2. Classification (NCBI taxonomy): domain Eukaryota; class Dinophyceae; order Suessiales; family Symbiodiniaceae; genus Cladocopium; species Cladocopium goreaui. The sequence goes on along the minus strand of CAMXCT020005042.1, from coordinate 15,777 downwards.
TTTACCCGCTCTGCAAAATGGAAACAGTTGTTCACTCACAAAACAAACATACGAAGAAATCCAAATCGGGGTTTCCTAAAATAGGGGTACCCCAAATCATCTAAGATTTGACCATTTTAGTGGCGAAACCCTATGGTGACCTGGGGTAATCTCCATTTTAGGAAACCTCCAAATACCAGCCCCATCTTATCGGATCCACCCGGGCGCCCCACTGAACCGGGCCGTTCACCGCAACCTTTGAAGCCTGCAGTCTGTCAGGCATCGAATCATGGTGTCATTCCGTGAGAAATGGTGAGAAATGGTGAAAAATGGTGATAAACTGGTGATGTGGTTCAAAGATGTTCAAAGTAATAATTCCTTCTATTCAATCCATCAATCGAGACCCATTGCATCGTGAGAAGAAACAAAAACAAAACTGCTGCCACCAGGAATCCGGGCTTCAGGTCCCAGTCGAGGGACGGAAAGACTCAATTGTGGAGAGATTTGTGGGCCCACGGCCTGAAATTCAGCAAATAAATAGTGGGGATCCAACTTGGTAACATCCCAGTTTGTTTCAAATCAGTTTTTCTGGCATCAGTTTTAACCTGATTCAATGCACTGATCCAAATTTTCCCAATTTGAACAAGAAAAGTCATCAAAAAAGAATGTTCATTCTAAACAAAATCCAAACGCTTTGTTTTGACCCGAGGGACTGACCATGACAATGGTTTTCCATCACTACATGCCACCGGTGGTGTTCATCGTCAGCAGTCTGGTTGCTTGCAACATTTCTTGCAACATTGTATTTCTGAACACTGACATGACATGTTTGTTTGAAGGTCTCCACTGATGGAGGGGTTATTTTTCGTCAACTGCGAGAATGCCGTTTGATTGTTTACACTTTGCAATTTTGCAAAAGGATGCTAAAGGGCCAATTTGCAAATGATGTCAAAAAATATACGAATATCTCGAAACAAAATCGCCCGTGGGTGTTAGCCATGCAAAAACACCCAATGCAGACGCACAAAGCGAAGGCTGAAAATGGCACGGTCAAGCATCATGATTGTCAGTTTTTGAAAAATGTTGTTTTGTTTGAATCAAGAAGTCAAGAAACTGTTCATCAAAACCACCGCAGCACATACTGCTATATTTTTTGGAATCCCAAATCGGCATTTTTTTTCATGAATTTGTGTGATGTGTTTAATGAAATATACTTTCTGCGATGTTGCAATGTATGTTTTCCCCCGAAACCACAAACCAATGTTGTTCATTTTCTGGGAATCCGACAAGCAGGTAAAACTCCAAATTCATGTGCCACAGGACTTCCCCGACCCATCCAACCCTGGGCAGGGTGGTACCTTCTGGCATGGGGGCCTTCTGCAAGCCTTTGCGAAACCTTCCTGTAAAAACACACAGTAAACGGTCGAAGAAGAAACGAACCAAAACAAAAACAAAACGCGGCTACAATCAAAGGCCGTGCCGACCTAGCAACCAAACGAACAAACTCAACCAACGCTCTAAATCCAATCAGCAACATCCGAAAACCCACAAACACCACCTGCATGATCCAACAATCCACCGACCTGTCAACCCAACAATCCACCGACCTGTCAACGTAACCGAATTGGAAAACCACACCAGTCGCCAAGCAAAGTTTTAGCGCAAAACAAGCATCAACCAGCTGCTACAGAACCAAACACTGGCGACTGAAAACATCACGCGAGCACACCCAAACCACGCCCAACATGCTGAACACTAACAACAAGACCAAAGCTGAAACGGCCAGCGCTTAAAATTTGGCGACATTCACACCTCCAAAATGAGGGCCAAAAACCAGCTAGAAACCGGGCCCGCATGAAAGGCCTCCCCAGTATGCCATGGAATTTGTAGCTACACATTTTTTTTCCAAGGTCAAAAAGGTCGATTTTGGAAACCTTCTCTTACCGAGAATGTGGGCCACCCATGTTACACTATTGGTGTAGCGAACATGCATTAGGACAGGGAATCCTTAGAAGTCCATGGGATGAGTTTGCACACCCACACTGGTTGTATCCACTCCGGCGTTCCTTCTGCTGTCATTTTGGTTAAGTTACTGTAATCTCCCACAGCGGATTTGCCGGAACATCTCACATACTCATGCAGTTTCCACCTGTTAAGAAATGTTTAGATTTTTTGTGGTTTTCTGTTGTTTTTTTTTCATGTACCACAGGCCTAGGCAGTTGAAGCAGTCTAAGACTCAAAATTTGAGTCAAAATGGCCAAACCATTTGGCAATGTGATTTGGACAACACATTGTTTGCTCTCTACCAAGTAATACACTTATATAAATCACATGGTCATATGGTACGTATGTATACACACAAAGAATATATGTCGTGTGCATTTAAAAATTCAAAAATTCATATGAACAGATCGACATGAAACTACCACCAAAAACGTCCGCTCAGGCAGACCTTCTGTGGAACAACACGCGTAAAAGCGGTGCCTTCTTGGGACCTTGTCGGGACATTCCGTGTGAATACACATGTGAAAGCACGACCTTCTATAGGGACCTTGAAAATGGTTTTGCGGAACTTGTGGTAAAATCAGACATAAAACGGTACTTTCTGGCATGGGGGCCTTCTGCAAGCCTTTGCGAAACCTTCCTGTAAAAACACACAGTAAACGGTCGAAGAAGAAACGAACCAAAACAAAAACAAAATGCGGCTACAATCAAAGGCCGTGCCGACCTAGCAACCAAACGAACAAACTCAACCAACGCTCTAAATCCAATCAGCAACATCCGAAAACCCACAAACACCACCTGCATGATCCAACAATCCACCGACCTGTCAACATAACCAAATTCGAAAACCACATCAGTCGCCAAGCAAAGTTTTAGAACAAAAACAACCATCATGCTGGCAACTGAAAGCATCACGCGCGCACAACCAAACCACGCCCAACATGCTGAGCACCAACAACAAGACCAAAGCTGAACGGCCAGCGCTCGAAACTTGGCGACATCCACACCCACAAACTGAAGGGAAAACCAGCTAGAAACCGGACTCGCATGAAGAACGTCCCCTTCTAAATGCATCTGTTCCCATGGGCATTTCCCTAAACAACGTGTCCACACTGAAGAGTTCTTACGGTAGGGGTTAAGGCCGGTGCTTGATCGCGGTGCTCACTCGGGGGTCGCCATTTTCCCTATAAATTTCCGCATAACATCGTTCTTGTGACATATCCATGTCCGTCTCGACCGCGCAGGCTCGCACAAAGTCTGCCCCGTGGGTTTTGTTTCCGTCTCGCGCGCGGCATTTTCCGTGAAAAAAAATGAGGTGGTTTTTTGACATGTTCAAATGCATTTCAATTGCGCAGGATCGCACAGAGTGTGGGATGCGATCCTGGCCCTGACCTTTTTACCTGCAAATTTTCGCCTAAAGTATTTTTTGCGCTATGTCCAAATGCATTTCGACGTCCCCGGTGTTGGTCTTCAGCATTTTACCTATAAATTTTCGCTCGAAATGGTTTTTGTGCGACGGCCAAATGCATTTCAACTGCGCAGGTTTGCACAAAGTGTGGGTCCCGGTCTTGGGATCGGTCCTCCTCCTCAACATCATCATCGTCAACATCATCATTTTCTTCCTTCTTTACATCATCATTCTGAACATCATCATCTTCCTACCCCTTGACCTCATCATCTTCAACATCATCAACCTCTACCTTATCTTCCGCAACATCAACATTATCATCCTTTTCATCATCCGTAACATTATCATCCTCAACATCATCATCCTCCTCCTTCGCAACATCATCGTCCTCCACCGTATCATTTTCCAATTCACGATCCTCGTCCTCCTCATCCTGCTCAACATCATCATCCTCAACATCATCATCATCATCATCATCATCATCCACCTCCTCATCCTCAACATCATCACCTGCGCCTAACCATCCTCAACATCATCATCCTCAACATCATCATCCTCAACATCATCGTCCGCAACATTAACATCATTATCATCACAATCATCATCATCATCATCATCATCACCAACATCAACATCAACATCAATATTGTCATACATTATCATCCCACTCCTGCACACTGTTCGGAGTCTCTTGCCGGGAAAAACTTTGACGGTGTGTATGTTTGATTCGTTTTTTGGTGCATTTACAATGTGATTTTGCTTTAAAAGTAGGTCGCTCTGTTTCGCCTGGAAGGTGTTTTTGGAAAGTTTTAATCTTCAGACTCTGTAGCGGAAGATGACGATGATCCAGAGCTTCGAAATGAACCGCTTGGCGCTAGGTCAGAAGCGACTGTCTGAAGATTGCTTGGCATGATCGCAACTGAAGTACACTTGCCCTTCCGGTCGCCACAAAGCCACAAAGTTTCACTTGAATCCCAAATATTGCTCTTAACCCTGCCGCAAAAAAAAAAAATAATAACCTGAGGCGGTCCCATTTTTAGGACTGCAACGCGCAGTTTTCTAAAAAAACAAAAGAAAATCATTTTCACGGTCCCCATTTTTTGGGACTGTCTGACGGTACCAAAAATGAGACTGCAAAATCGCAAAATCAAACAGCAAAGGCCATCCCGTGCAACAAACAAGAAATTACAACTACGTTTATTTGAGCAAGCACATTGATCCGGTCGCCATAGCCACAAGTTTCACTTGAACCCAAAAAAGTGCGCTTAACTCTGCTGCAAAAAAAACAAAAATGAACCTAAACAGGGTCCCAAAAATGGAACCGCCAGGGACCTTTCAGGCGGGGTTTTGTGGTTTTTTTTTTTTTGTGTCTTTTGGTTTTGGTTGTTTGTTTGTTTTGTTGTTGTTTTGTTTGTGTTTTTTCTGTTGGCATCGTGACAGCTAATTGGACTATGTACTGGTCCTACTTCAGTTTAACTTTTGAAGCCCACCTTTGTGAAGATGGATGACGTCTTTGCGTTAATTATATAATTGAATTTGTCAATGTGTAACTGGCTTACCGGCATGATGAACGACCTGGCGAAAGCTGTAAGCTATTTATCTCGTCCAAGCTGCCAAAAGATATATTCTCAGAACAAGCATGGAAAGAAAATATGGCCCATCCTGGTCGCAGGCTCTTGTGCAGACCGATCTCTACGTTTCAAGAAGTTGTAGCATGGTCGTAGTCCTTAAATAAAGAGTTTGAATCTAGATCATGCCATTGTGGAAAGCAAGGGGGGAAGTTTAAATCAAGAATTAGATTTTAGATCATGGCATTCTGGAAGGCAAGGAGGGGAAGTTTGAATAAAGAGTTAGGTTTTAGATCAGGGCATAGTGGAAGGCAAGGGGGGGGAAGTTTAAATAAAGAGTTAGATTTTAGATTATGGCATTGCGAATAGCAAGGGAAAGGAAGTTTAAACAAAGAGGTAGGTTTTAGATCATGGCATTGTGGAAGGCAAGGGGGGGAAAAGTTTAAATAAAGAATTCGATTTTAGATCATGGCATTGTGGAAGGCAAGGGGGGGAAGTTTAAATAAAGACTTAAAATTTAGATCATGGCACTGTGGAAGGCAAGGGAGGGAAAAGTTTAAATAAAGGACTCGATTTTAGATCGTGGCATTGTGGAAGGCAAGGGGGAGGGGAAGTTTAAATAAAAACTCAGAATTTAGATCATGGCATTGTGGAAGGCAAGGGGGGGGAAAGTTTGAATAAAAATTCAGAATTTAGAGCATGGCATTGTGGAAGGCAGGGAGGGGGGCGCAAGTGATTAGGCTGGGGGGCGCTATTGGAAGCGCAAGTGATCGGTTTGAGGCGCAAGTGATCAGGCGGCGCAACTCTCTCAAAAGCCTTTCTCAAGTGCCTTTCGAACCTTGCTCAAACCCCCTTCCCCCACCAAGCCGCCTTGAAGCCCTCTTCACCTTGAAGCCCCCTTCAAGCCCTTCTCAAAGCCCCTGAAACCCTTCTAAAGCCCCCTTCAAGCCCCGCTTGAAGCCCCCCTTCACCCCCTTGAAGCCCCCCTCTTGAAGCCCTTCTGAAATCCTTCTGAAGCCCCCTTGAAGCCCTTCAAGCCCCCTTCAAGCCCTCTTCGAAGTCTTCACCTTCAAGCCCCCTTTAAGCCCTTCTCAAGCCCCCTTAAAGTCCCCTTAAAGTCCTTCTCAAGCCGCCTTGCAGGTCCCCGTTGAAGCCCCCTTGAAGCTCCCTTGAAGCCCTTCTCAAGCCCCCTTGAAGCCCCCTTCAAGCCCTTGAAGGCTTCCCAAAGGTGAAGCCCCCTTCAAGCCCCGTTGAAGCCCCCCCTTGAGAAGGGCTTGAAGCCCCCTTGAAGCCCCCCCTTCAAGCCCCTCTTCAAGCCTTCTGAAGGTGAAGAGTACTGTTCGTTTCAGTCTTCGGATCCTTCCTGGACATGTGTTGGGCACACTCTACGCGGTCACCATGCCCTGTTTTCACACTTCGTTTCATCTTTTCTGTGACCACGTGCGGTGTCATTGCTGGTCTCAGGATTGCCCGTGACATGTGAGAATTTATTAGTCCTGGTTTCCGCACAGTGCTGTGTTGCATTTTCTCACATCTGTTGCTTTTCTCACATCTCCTGTATGGCGGTCAACATTATGTTCCTTGTTCGTTTTTTTCTCGCCATACCAATCCTCGCATGATGCAAAGCCATTGTCCCATAATTGTGCTGATGAGCCTTTTTCACCTCACTATTGTTTTTGGTTTTTGTTCGTTTGTGTGTTTTTGGTTTGGGTCGCTTTTGTTTAGTTTGCTGTTGTTTCTTTTTGCTGCTTTGGTTTTGCTTTCGAAGGGTAGTTTGTTTTTGTATGCCGCCAGGTCGTTCAACATGTTTCCAAGCATGTTGCATTTGAGACTAATTAATTAATTCACGCAGGGGCCGAGGCTGTAGTGGCCGCAAAAGTAAACTGGTAGAGGACCGATACATAGTCCTATTCCCTTGTCACGTTCCCGAGAACAAGAACCGAAACACAAAGAACCAAAAGCAAAAACAACACCAAAAACAAACACATTATTGCGCAAAAAACGGATGCTCATTGCCACTGGTGGATCTGCTACGGCTGAACAAGCTGTGATACTCCAAGTTTATTCTGGAAATCCAAGTGTGGTTCACCTTGAAGAAAGCCAGCAGTATGGCAACTGCTTCGCTGGCACCTTTCCAGCAGCAGCCCACACTGATTGTCTTTGTCGTGATTGTCTTTGTCCAAGAAGTCCGTTTCGTCGACAAGAGGGCCCAGGAATTAAACCTGGGATGAAGACCAACAAGCCTCCCACTTTTTAATTCGTGGTGTCATCGAGCCTGCCACCATTTTTTTTTTCCGTCCAACGCCGTATGGCTTTCGCCAGGTCGTTCAACATGTTTCCAATCATGTTGCATGTGAGATTAATTAATTAATTCACGCAGGGGCCAAGCTGTAGGGCCGCAACCGTCAACTGGTAGAGGACCGATACATAGTCCTATTCCCTTGTCACGTTCAAAAAAACAAGAACCGAAACACACAGAACCAAAAGCAAAAACAACACAAAAAAACAAGCACAAGCAAAAACAAACCACACAAAACACAAACAAGAAAACACACAACCACACACCAGTGACGTGACAGGTTCCAGTTATGGGTGAAAAAGATCAGTTGAGGCAAGAGGTGATAGCTTAGTATCATCTCGGCACATGCAGATGACAACTTATGTGTCATGTTACGCAAGCCCATAACACAAGACAGCAACAGAAAAACAACAAACACACCATGGGCCACTTGAAGGGTGCAGGAAGCAACAAAGCTCAATGCGGAAACCAGGGATCCCCCCAGCCAGGATCCCCGAGATCACAAAGAGCAGCCTTCACGGCATGACATTCACCCAGACACTTTGAAGCAAACACCGACAACGCCGGGTCACAACAAAGTGGTGAGAAAAACTACCGCAGTGAAACAGGAGAGTGAAACATGATCTAAGGTGAAAAAGACATCGAGGCTACGGCACTCAGGGCACACTCAGAGTCCGCTCAGAACTGCTTTTCCAATCATCATATTGCATCAAAATTGGTTCCGGTAGGCATCATTGTGCTAGTGCTCTTGCAACTCGTCTTCATGGTATGGGAGATTGTACTCGTCATCAGTGCGTGGTGATATCTGTGCATTGAGTTCTTCGGACGAGGTGCTGGCTCCCTTGGCTGTATGGTGAAGCTGTAGTGTGGCTTTCTGTGCCTGGGTTACTTCGTAACTGGCAGATATGGTACAGCTATCCAAGATACAGCCAATTTGACGGAGTTGGCATATAGCCGCCTCAAGGTCATTCACCCGCTGGGATGGGATGTTTTGGATTCCTTGAAGCTTCTGTCGGGCCTTCTCGAGAAGTTTGGTGGCATCATCGACTTCACTGGTAGTGACCTGGCAGAGGGTCAGTTGAGTGATGGACTGTGCAAGACGATGGACAGCGGCGTCTCATATGATGTACAAACAAATGACGTCCAACGGCCATTCAGCGTTTCCCATCCCCCATTCCTCCTGATAGCCCCTTCCTACGAGCGTTAGGGACACCAGCTGCCCTGAAAGCCCCACCGCAGACTGACACTCTAGCGCGAAGAGCTCTGGAGGAATGGGAACGCACTTTGTGTGAAAACAAGGCAGTGGCAATCCTCTCCGAGATACAAGCCGGCCGACCAACTATAATCCACAAAGATGGTGGCGAAATGCTCATTGCCATTGTCCTTGACAGGCCACTGGCGGAAGCGAAGGAACTGGTTGATGACCCTGCGGCATTCACTCGCGAAATGACGCAGATCCTGCGTGACAAGCAAACCCACCCGCTCATCGCCCAAATGATGAAACCAGCGGAGAGCAGTCATCCACCCCCCGCCACTGCGGCAGCCAGTGGTGCTACTGTCGAGGTCCCTCTATCGCAGCCATGTTTTGAACACTTTTTTCGGCCCTGTTTTAAGGGCCATGATGAAGCAGGTTTGTTGGCATTCGAGGCGCTCCGAGGCTCACCGAGGCCTGCCCGAGGCCAGGCCTCGGACGCAAAACGTAATGGTACGATGACAAAGCGAGGCTCACGGGGACTCGAATCTATATAATACACGTCAAGACTGAATGATCTGAAACCAAAAAACGCTGGCGATGATTACCAGCCAAGATATCCATTGCTTTCATGAAAGCCTGCAGTCCAAAATGAGGACACATGCCCCGTGTGGGACCTTGACTTCAAAGCACATGCAGATTTTCGTCCCTCGATATGTTCCGTCTCTCTTGCGAAATAAAGAACATACCATGTGGCCGCCATGGCCTCACCTCCATGTGATCCTGCATTTTTTCTCCCGATAGTTTTTGCGCGGGCAGCGCAGAACCCCCACACCCCCGGCGGCAATGCTGCTGTGGAACGCTGTAAAGAAGCATATGACAGCTTCAGTCCATCTCACACTGACGCAGCATTGCCGCTGGGGAGCGGGGCGTATTCAACAGATCTCTTAAAGCGGCAGGCCCAATATTTCAAAAGCTTAAGCCCGTGGCAGGCGCAGTACTTTGGCAGCTAACAACCCCGTCGCAGGCACAATATTTCAGAAGCAAACATGGCCACATCACAGCTTAAACCCGTGGCAAGCGCAGCATTTCAGAAGTAAACAACCACACATCTCAACCTGTGGCAAATATTGCAAACAAACATGGCCACCTCACAACTTAAACCCTGACAACTGCGGTACTTGACAAACAAACATGGCCACCTCACAGCTTAACCTGGACAGCTTAAACGCTGGCAGGCGCAGTAATTCAGAAGCTAACATGGCCACTACACAGCGTAAACCCTGGCAGGGGCAGTTTTTGACAAGCAAACATGGCCACCTCACAGCTTAGCCCGTGGCAAGTATTTGACAAACAAACGTGGCCACCTCACAGCTTCAGCCGCGGCAGGGTTTAAGCTGTGGGGTGGCCATGTTTCCTTTTGAAATACTGCGCCTGCCAAGGTTTGTGCACACAAACCTGCCGTGTAGTGCCACAACTGGCGGCACTACACGCTCACCCTCTGTGATTTTGGCGCGACGCAGAGCGCAAATACTGCGCCTGCCAGCAAAATCGGCACTAAACGCTTCGCACTGTGGTAAAACAGCGATTTTTAGATGTGACCGTTTGGGCGTGTAGTACCCCACTAAACGCTCCGCGCTGTGGCCGGAGACACATTTTCGCCGTTTCCTGGCGTTCGGTTGTAATTATTTTTTTAAAGATCAATATAGTTTAGAAAAAAGAGCCACTACACGCTACACGCTGGACCTGTTTTGCTGGTTTTTTTCCACGGTAAAAGGCGTGTAGTGCCACAACTGTCGTACTAAACGCTCACCCTCTGTAGGTTCAGTGTCGCACACGCCGTAAATACCGCACCTGCCACCAAAATCTGCACTAAACGCTGTCAGTTTTCACACCGTGACTGCCAGAAGTATTGCACATGCCAAGCAAATCAAACCCGCAGGGGCGACAGCAAAGTTAGCGCAAAACAGCGCGCTTTCTGCAAGACGGGAAAAAGGCATTTGCATCCTCTGTTGCAACTCCGGTTCTCGACCATGCGAACTTGGAGCAAAACAAACAATCTTTCAGGATGAGCCTGGCGGCAGGCTTCAAAGCAGGCTTCGAGGCAGCCTCGAGGCTATAGAAATTGCAACAAAACAAAAAATGTAAGGATGAGGAGAATTTTCGAGGCAAGCCTCGACGGCTGAAATTGGAGCAAATGCACATGAATGTCTATATTTTTTAACAGGTTTCACCTTCATTGAAAGGGCCGTTGCAACTTTACGCTTTACATGGGCCAATGTTCCTTTTTGTTGACCGTCTTGGCTTTTCGCTGCCCCCTCTCGGTCTATTCCAAAGACATTGGGTTGCGGGTGATATTAAAAATTGTAGCTATGTTCGTATCAGCAAAAAATACACTTTCTAGGCACCAACCCACCAACCCAGATCCAGGAAGTGTGTCAACGACATCTGTCCAAAACAAACAGCCACCTGCACACTGCAAGCAACCAAAACAATCAGTCCACGCAGACAGGAGTCAAGAAATTCAGCCGCCCCAAAACGAACGCCAACAAGACATTCAGCAGCCAAAGACTTTAGTGTTTGGCGACAAGCCTGCTTCATCATGGCCCCGAAAACAGGATCCAAAAAAATAGTAGAAACATGGCGGCCATAAAGGGACCTCGACCGTACAAGAAACAAATTGGGACGCACAGAGAGAAAAAGCATGTGTTAACACTTACGCTCATGCTAGTGCGTCGCAAATCTGCTTGCAAAACATCTGCGGGCAGCAGCAAAATTTTCCGATGGCTGGCCCCACTTTTGGGTTCAAATCTGGAACCCAAAACGGGGCCCAAGCAAAGACCTAAAAGAAGGAATGAAAATGGGATCCAATTCTGGACCCCATTTTGGGGTCCATATTTGGACCCAAAAATGGGGTCAGCCATCGGAGAATTTCGTTGCTGCCCGCAAATGTTTTGTAAGCAGATTTGCGACCCAGCAGCTTGAACATGAATGTCAACACATACCTTTTCTCTTTGTGCGTCCCAAGGCCGCTTGCTACTGTCGAGGTCTCTCTATCGCAGCCATGTTTTGACCACTTTTTTCGGCCCTGTTTTAAGGGCCATGATGAAGCAGGTTTGTTGGCATTCGAGGCGCTCCGAGGCTCACCGAGGCCTGCCCGAGGCCAGGCCTCGGACGTAAAACGTAATGACACGAGGACAAAGCGAGGCTCACGGGGACTCGAATCCAAATAATACACGTCAAGACTGAATGATCTGAAACCAAAAAACGATGGAGGCGATGATCACCAGCCAAGATACCCATTGCTTCATGAAACAGCCTGCAGTCCAAAATGAGGGCCACATGCCCCGTGTGGGGACCTTAATTCCAAAGCACAGCAGATTTTCGTCCTCGATAGGTTCCGGTCTCTTCTCTTGACCCGAAATAAAGAAACATACCATGTGGGCCGCCATTGGCCTCACCCTCATGTGATCCTGCAGTTTTTCTCCCGGTAGTTTTTGCGCGGGCAGCGCAGAACCCCCACACCCCCGGCGGCAATGCTGCTGTGGAACTCTGTAAAGAAGCATATGACAGCTTCAGTCCATCTCACACTGACGCAGCATTGCCGCTGGGGAGCGGGGCGTATTCAACAGATCTCTTAAAGCGGCAGGCCCGATATTTCAAAAGCTTAAGCCCGTGGCAGGCGCAGTACTTTGGCAGCTAACAACCCCGTCGCAGGCACAATATTTCAGAAGCAAACATGGCCACATCACAGCTTAAACCCGTGGCAAGCGCAGCATTTCAGAAGTAAACAACCACACATCTCAACTTGTGGCAAATATTGCAAACAAACACGGCCACCTCACAACTTAAACCCTGACAACTGCGGTACTTGACAAACAAACATGGCCACCTCACAGCTTAACCTGGACAGCTTAAACGCTGGCAGGCGCAGTAATTCAGAAGCTAACATGGCCACTACACAGCGTAAACCCTGGCAGGGGCAGTTTTTGACCAGCAAACATGGCCACCTCACAGCTTAGCCCGCGGCAAGTATTTGACAAACAAACGTGGCCACCTCACAGCTTCAGCCGCGGCAGGGTTTAAGCTATGGGGTGGCCATGTTTCCTTTTGAAATACTGCGCCTGCCAAGGTTTGTGCACAGAAACCTGCCGTGTAGTGCCACAACTGGCGGCACTACACGCTCACCCTCTGTGATTTTGGCGCGACGCAGAGCGCAAATACTGCGCCTGCCAGCAAAATCGGCACTAAACGCTTCGCACTGTGGCAAAACAGCGATTTTTAGATGCGACCGTTTGGGCGTGTAGTACCCCACTAAACGCTCCGCGCTGTGGCCGGAGACACATTTTCGCCGTTTCCTGGCGTTCGGTTGTAATTATTTTAAAAGATCAATATAGTTTAGAAAAAAGAGCCACTACACGCTACACGCTGGACCTGTTTTGCTGGTTTTTTCCACGGTAAAAGGCGTGTAGTGCCACAACTGTCGTACTAAACGCTCACCCTCTGTAGGTTCAGTGTCACACACGCCGTAAATACCGCACCTGCCACCAAAATCTGCACTAAACGCTGTCAGTTTTCACACCGTGACTGCCAGAAGACATGCCAAGCAAATCAAACCCGCAGGGGCGACAGCAAAGTTAGCCAAACAGCGCGCTTTCTGCAAGACGGGAAAAAGGCATTTGCATCCTCTGTTGCAACTCCGGTTCTCGACCATGCGAACTTGGAGCAAAACAAACAATCTTTCAGGATGAGCCTGGCGGCAGGCTTCAAAGCAGGCTTCGAGGCAGCCTCGAGGCGAGAGAAATTGCAACAAAACAAAAATGTAAGGATGAGGGAGAATTTTCGAGGCAAGCCTCGACGGCTGAAATTGAAGCAAATGCACATGAATGTCTATATTTTTAAACAGGTTTCACCTTCATTGAAAGGGCCGTTGCAACTTTACGCTTTACATGGGCCAATGTTCCTTTTTGTTGACCGTCTTGGCTTTTCGCTGTCCCCTCTCGGTCTATTCCCAAATTGACAATGGGTGCGGGATAAAAATTGTAGCTGTGTTCGTATCAGCAAAAAATACACTTTCTAGGCACCAACCCACCAACTCAGATCCAGGAAGTGTGTCAACGACATCTGTCCAAAGCAGACAGCCACCTGCACCAAATGCAAGCAACCAAAACAATCAGTCCACGCAGACAGGAGTCAAGAAATTCAGCAGCCCCAAACGAACGCCAACAAGACATTCAGCAGCCAAAGACTTTAGTGTTTGGCGACAAGCCTGCTTCATCATGGCCCCGAAAACGGGATCCAAAAAACCAGTAGAAACATGGCGGCCATAAAGGGACCTCGACTGTACAAGAAACAAATTGGGACGCACAGAGAGAAAAAGAATGTGTTAACACTTACGCTCATGCTAGTGACTAGTGCGTTGCAAATCTGCTTGCAAAACATCTGCGGGCAACAGCAAAAATTTTCCGATGGCTGGCCCCACTTTTGGGTCCAAATCTGGACCCCAAAACGGGGCCCAAGCAAAGACCTAAAAGAAGGAATGAAAATGTGATCCAATTCTGGGCCCCATTTTGGGGTCCATATTTGGACCCAAAAATGGGGTCAGCCATCGGAGAATTTCGTTGCTGCCCGCAAATGTTTTGCAAGCAGATTTGCGACCCAGCAGCTTGAACATGAATGTCAACACATACCTTTTCTCTTTGTGCGTCCGAAGGCCGCTTGCTACTGTCGAGGTCTCTCTATCGCAGCCATGTTTTGAGCACTTTTTTCGGCCCTGTTTTAGGGACCATGATGAAGCAGGTTTGTTGGCATTCGAGGCGCTCCGAGGCTCACCGAGGCCTGCCCGAGGCCAGGCCTCGGACGCAAAACGTAATGGCACGAGGACAAAGCGAGGCTCACAGGGACTCGAATCTGTATAATACACGTCAAGACTGAATGAGCTGAAACCAAAAAACGCTGGCGGCGATGATCACCAGCCAAGATACCCATTGCTTTCATGAAAGCCTGCAGTCCAAAATGAGGACACATGCCCCGTGTGGGACCTTAACTTCAAAGCACATGCAGATTTTCGTCCTCGATATGTTCCGTCTCTCTCTCTTGCGAAATAAAGAACATACCATGTGGCCGCCATGGCCTCCCCTCCATGTGATCCTGCATTTTTTTCTCCCGATAGTTTTTGCGCGGGCAGCGCAGAACCCCCACACCCCCGGCGCCAATGCTGCTGTGGAACGCTGTAAAGAAGCATGTGACAGCTTCAGTCCATCTCACACTGACGCAGCATTGCCGCTGGGGAGCGGGACGTATTCAACAGATCTCTTAAAGCGGCAGGCCCAATATTTCAAAAGCTTAAGCCCGTGGCAGGCGCAGTACTTTGGCAGCTAACAACCCCATCGCAGGCACAATATTTCAGAAGCAAACATGGCCACATCACAGCTTAAACCCGTGGCAAGCGCAGCATTTCAGAAGTAAACAACCACACATCTCACCCTGTGGCAAATATTGCAAACAAACATGGCCACCTCACAACTTAAACCCTGACAACTGCGGTACTTGACAAACAAACATGGCCACCTCACAGCTTAACCTGGACAGCTTAAACGCTGGCAGGCGCAGTAATTCAGAAGCTAACATGGCCACTACACAGCATAAACCCTGGCAGGGGTTTTTGACAAGCAAACATGGCCACCTCACAGCTTAGCCCGTGGCAAGTATTTGACAAACAAACGTGGCCACCTCACAGCTTCAGCCGCGGCAGGGTTTAAGCTGTGGGTGGCCATGTTTCCTTTTGAAATACTGCGCCTGCCAAGGTTTGTGCACAGAAACCTGCCGTGTAGTGCCACAACTGGCGGCACTACACGCTCACCCTCTGTGATTTTGGCGCGACGCAGAGCGCAAATACTGCGCGTGCCAGCAAAATCGGCACTAAATGCTTCGCACTGTGGTAAAACAGCGATTTTTAGATGCGACCGTTTGGGCGTATAGTACCCCACTAAACGCTCCGCGCTGTGGCCGGAGACACATTTTCGCCGTTTCCTGGCGTTCGGTTGTAATTATTTTTTAAAAGATCAATATAGTTTAGAAAAAAGAGCCACTACACGCTGCACGCTGGACCTGTTTTGCTGATTTTTCCACGGTAAAAGGCGTGTAGCGCCACAACCGTCGTACTAAACGCTCACCCTCTGAGGTTCAGTGTCACACACGCCGTAAATACCGCACCTGCCACCAAAATCTGCACTAAACGCTGTCAGTTTTCACACCGTGACTGCCAGAAGTATTGCGTTTGCCAAGCAAATCAAACCCGCATGGGCGACAGCAAAGTTAGCGCAAA
>CAMXCT020005041.1:0-24003 GCA_947184155.2 Cladocopium goreaui | reverse complement strand
CAGCTGAAGGGATGGGAACTGCCAAGTGGTCGGCCTCACCAAACTTGGGATCTTCGTTGGGCAGGTGGCCAAACTGCTCGCTACAACATGCGGTCCTTGCTGGTTGTCCTCTTTTTTGTTAAGCACGGGAACTCGGAACATGTTGTCAACCTGGGCGCTATTTTTTTAACCTGCGAAGCCGACAGGCTTTTGCAAGAATAGAAACCCAAATATCGTTACCGACAGAATTATGGAATAGGATGTTACAACTATATCCCATGAATATTCCATTCATATCCCACTAACATCCCATTGATCAATATCAATATACATTGAACGATCCTAATTGATATTAACATCATATATCATCACATTAACATCATACTAACTATGGGAGTTCCGCATTTTCAGACATCATATTCACAGCCGTTTTTTCCAAACCCGTGGCCCACTGAGCTTCCGGGCCCACTGAATCGCTTTCACGCTACATCTCTTGGTACAGTCCCTGCACACTCCCGGGAAGACGGTCGCTAGCCTGGGATGTCGAGTCGCGGCATGAGGGTGGTTGAAAAATGCTTCTGAAAGAAACAGCTGTGATAACTACATGTGTTTATATATATATGTTTAAGTTGGGGAAAACTGAGAATGTGATAGTACATTCTTGTAAAACATATTATTAAAATGCTGAATATATATATATATATATCGTTCAAAAGAATCAGTTGCTCAACGGAATGGCCATCCTGGAAGAGAGGAAACTCTGGAAGATGGATAAGAAACAAGCGAAGCACCAGCCAGATTTGATAGTCTCATTGCGGTCCAACCAGAAGGTTCAACCTCACTGACCCCTCTGTTTTTGGCACATTCCTTTACACCTTGAGGCATTTCAACTATCCCGCAGGCCTTTCAAATCTATCCTCTCCCTGCGATGTCACCAAGGAACAGACACAGCCGGCCTTACGTCAAGCCAAGCAGCCAGGGATAACCAAGGCTACAAAGCCATCTCGGGGGACCCTTCTTGACCTTCGGCCCATGGTTGAACTGGTTGAACCCAGGTTTACTTCCCGTTAACACTGGTTCTTTCCATCCCAATCGGCTTCTCCTCCCTATGGCTTCGCTAAAAGCATGTCAAAAACATGGGGCCCAAAATGGATCAACATGGCATAATTATTTAATAATAGAACAATTGATGATCAACCGCTAGATGATTTTGGGGTACCCGGTCCCCTATTTTCAGACAAACCCGAATAGTATACATGCCTCAATTCAAACGTGCCTCAAATTGTATGAAAATCATCTAACATGGCACCCTGTTAGTGTTGTGGTATTTTTCAAAGGCCGCCTTTCCCTATTCAAAGGGATACTCTTCAGCTTTGCACAGGTCAGAGGCAGCTTGGCTACGAACAAGCAACAACATGCACTGAGGTAGCCCAAAATGGAAAATATTGGTAATATTTTTAATATATATATATATAATAAAGTAGCTTTTCATATTTTTTTGGGGGGACATTTTTTTGCTTCCAATACTACTTTCAGAAAGGGGCACGGTACCCTTCTGCTCAACGACCTCGTCCCACGCCCACAACACAGAACAAATATGTTTTCACAAAACAAAATGATTTTATTAAAATCTGTTTTGGCCCAATTCCACCAATTTCAAAATATCGTAAAAAAGATAAATGAAAATCATTTAGCAACAGAAACTCTGATTAGCACCCCTTTGAATAGATCCCCAGAGATGGAGAAAGAATTTTCTGTTGGGAAAGTGATGCTAATTGATGTTCCATTTCACCAATGCAGGCAACATCATGCAACTATCATGTTGCATAAAACTACTCTTTCACCAAACATGGCAAATTGCAGATTGCATCTTGAACCGGCTTACCAACTTCCATGGTAAAGTCATTTAAGTCCTTAAGTGTGACATCCCAGCCGTTGCTGACCTCGATGTGCAGCCGCGATTTTGGGCCCTCAGTGGCGCTGAGAGCTGGCCGAGCACAACTGGTTGTACCCAGTTTTTGGGATGACTACAGTACCCTATTTGGCGGTGTCGTATTTCTATCATCACATATCATCACTAGTAATCATTTATCAATCCATCTATGGTTTCTATGCCAATACCCATTCCGAAGTGGGGCATCCAGTTCGAAATCATACCATCCCCTACCCATGTGGCTTCAAGCAAGGCCTGGTAAACTTCATTGAGCCGGACAACCAGACTGGGAGTCCAGCTACTGTGGAAATCCAATTGAAGATGGATTTGGTTTCTTGCTTGTCAAACTTCAACAGCAAGTATACCTGTACAAATGCGGTCATTTGAGCTGCAGCTAATGAGCTGCCGAACCACAACGTGCATCAGAACTCCAAACTGCTCAATTGTGCGTCCTTATTCCTTGGTCTAGTTGCGAATCAAAAATGGGATACCAATGGTGCCACAAGTCTGGAAATGCTTGGGTACTAATCCATCCGATTTCTGGCTCACTTTGGGTGTGAAAATGGTAGACCTTCTAAATGGCCATCTAGTAGGGAAAATGATGAACCATCAATTTTGGGAGTACAAAATGTATAATTAACTTAATTAACCATCAAATGATCATTAACCATCAAATAACTAAACATGATTTTCAGACAAACTCACTTTGAGCCAACCACCGCCTGCATCACAGGCCAAGCCTCGGTAGCGTGGGTGGATCACTGGTTCCAAGTTGGATGGGAACAAGACCCGGTGCCCTACAATTCCGGAAAAAAATGTAAGGATCGAATATGGGGTGATCCTATGAATCTATCAGGAAGAAACATCTGTAATTATGTACATAAATATATATATATATATATAATAATTATGTATTATTATTATTGTTGATTGTATATATATATATATGTGTGTATAACCATGCAAATACCCATCAAATATATGACCATTCGAATATCTGCAATACATGGGCGGGGAGAAAACAACTTGCGACCATTCTCAAACAACCATGGCCATCTTGATGGACAATCCGACAATCCGTACTAGGACCTTTAGACAAACTTTGTGTATATATATATATATGATCATATATATGATCATTATATATTGTTATAGATCTGTAATTAGATAAATAATGATCATATATATATATATATAATAATAATCATCATCATATAATATTACATATATATATATAAGTATATATGATTAAATTATATATATATCTTTATGTATCTGGCTAGATCACAATGATTCACCCACCTGAAATAATTCGGGTTGGAATCTGTTCCCGTCACCATTCCAGTCCCAGCTGCATAGTATGGGGGCTGCTCAAACTTCCGCAAGCACAGCGGTGCAGGATGCTGCGTGGTCACCTGAGGGTACCCCAGGGGATTTCAAGGATCCTTCAGGGTAGTTCATAGTAGATATATGGGGGGGGGTCCTTAAATGCGGATACCTCAAAATTGATGGTTTATAATGGAAAAACCTACTAAAATGATCTTTTAGGAACCCCCCCACCAGATTCTGATTTATTGGGGGAAAGGGATAGGATTCAACATGTTCCCAGTGAAACGCCATGTATATAGATCCAGATGTCATATCAAATCAGAATCCCATCACATCAAACGATATGGAGGTTTCCAAAAATGGGGGGTACCCCAAATATTATGATTTTGGGGATCCCCCATTCCAAGAAACACCCATATCAAGACATACCTGGCACCACAAGTGATGAGCCGCTGAAGTTTTCCGGGCCATCGGGCTGGGATGACTTCTCGCTCACCATGTGCGCTGTGGAACTCGATGGTTGAGTCCTCAATGGAGGATACAATGGCAGCAACCACTGCCACCACCCAGATTAATGCGGCAAAGCCAATAGCAAACAATCACTAAATTTACCAGACATGGGTGGTATAAAGCGTCCCCCAACTGAGGGTCTATCATTACCACATTGCATCTGGCTCAGATTGGACCATCAGTTTTGTTTTCATGGTTTTTCATGGTTTTTCATGGTTTTTCATGGTTTTTGTACAACACGTCCAGCTGCAACAGATGAGCTGACTGCCATTCATCCCTGTTGGGTTTGGCTGAAGATCATCCCCCCATGTTTGAACAAGCCCGTGGCTGAATGCCAAATGGTAAGCTCCAAACCGCCAAGCTATGCACGAAGCAAGCCCTGGCGAGGAGCAACACGATCCAAGAAATCTCCTGTGACTATAGCTCAAAAATGTGATTCATGCGAAAGGAACCACAAAGTTCTTTTTGTTTCAGTATGCGTTGAATCATCCCAAATGTGGGTCAAACATTCTTTGAGCCATACCCACTTGCAAGTGGAACCATCACTGAGACTGCCCCTTCACTGCTGATTAGCTTGGAAGCTGACGCAAGAACGGCAGCACGGAGCATGGTGGCTTTGTTTTGCACAAAACTCCAAATCGCTCCGTTCGGAAGTTACTTACCTGGTTGGATTGCACAATATAGCATCAGTCTGCGCGAGAGTCTTCCACTTATCAGCTTAAACGGGAAATCTTCAAATGTGCAAGTCACTTACATGAAATCTGTTGATCTTGCTGCAATCTTGTGTAGATGGCTATAGCTTTGGGTCTTGCAAGCCGAAAAGCAAACATTGGCACTGCGCAATGCTTGGAGTGAACCTCCGCATTGTGAATGTGGGTTTCATTCAATCCGTCCCCTGGTGAACACCATCTAGTTTCGCAAGGTCTGCTGGGTAGTACCACGTGCCAAACGCAATTTGCATGCACTTTTGCGCAGAGGCACTTGTGTCCACCGGGTGCGGGCACCGACTGCTCTGGTCGACCATGTGGGAGCATATAATTTGTTTTGTAAGCACCATAAATACATCAATATGCAATGTTTTCAGAATTGGCAGCCATCCATATTCAAAAATCTGCTGCAAGTCTGAAGTCGAGCAGCAGCAGTGACATCCATGGACTAATGGCGGGATTTTCGAGCATGACTTGGTGGCATTTGCCCGGCAAGTCGAAAACGGTGAGACCAACTCGTCCAACCACATGGACTAAACAGGTGAAACGATGTCACCAACCATTTGCCACAGGCAGGGATTCTTCACCGACCCCACAGCTTTTCGAACTGCATGGTTTCCTTCGCCTCCTCTAAACTTTGCAGTTCTTGCCGAGTTTTCTCGACCTCGAGCTTGCAGCAAAAAGTCAACTACAGAAGTCCAACAGGTGTTGGTGGGCTGTGGGTCATGATATTCGTCATGAGTCAGATGTCAAGTTAGACAATTAGACAACGCTATTGGATTACCTATTGCTTTATTATGGTTTATCTATTGGTTGTTTCTTGGCTCTTGGATTTCTTGGGTCTTTGAGGTTTCACCAAGCCGACCAGGAACCTCATCTCTCAAGCTGCCATTCAAGGCTTTGAGGGCAGCCTGGCAGCATGGGCATCTGATTTTTCTGTAGAACATGGTGGAAACTCTGTGAATACGAAGACTGGAAACGGCCTGTGAAAAAAAACATGCTGTCTATATATATATATGTTTACAGAATCCTTCTATTGAATCTATATGTATGGTTCGTATTGCATAAACATCCCTATCAACAGCAAGAAACGCAAACCAAGTGCGAAAAAAGAACAATGTCAAAAACATATTGCAAAATCTCCAAGATATAATGACTAATTGTCATAGGAGAAAATCCTGCTCATGGATTTAATAATCCCATATGATCATCAACACATCATCCCAGTTGGAATGTGAGCCAACGATCAATGCTGAAACGGTGAGACATCACCTTATGATATATCATTCATATCCGTTTATATATGTATCTAGTCCCCATTTTCAAACACCCCATATATATATACATATATATATATACATATATATATATACACCCTATGGTAATTTCACATAGCTATGGACAATCACCATTGTTAGTAGGTAAATCATCGAACTCACTGGGCCATCGACCCCATCGAAAAACCATAGCTATGTAGCAAAATATATATCCTATCCCAATAGATGGTGTCCCAATCATACTGTTGGTGATATATCCCATGAATTCCCATGATACAAAAAAACCACGATACATTCCCAATCAGATCCCACGATACATTCCCAGGTTCATGATAAAGTCATCAGAAATATCAATATGTTTATACATCCATGATATTCCCAATCATATCCCATTAGTATCGCATTACCCCGGGGTTAAACCTTTAACGTTTACCATAGATGCAGGAAACCCATGGTTTCCCGCTCCGACATCATGACTTAGTGCCTTGGACTTCAACAGCTTGACCTGAGCAGAAACTTGGGGAACCTGTCGGGAAAAAATTGATAAGTGGAAAGTTGGAAAAGAAAACAATAATATATACTATATATATATCATATATAACATATCAATATACATAAATATATATATGTATCATTATTATTATTATGTAGTTCTGTCTAAAAGGCTTAAAAGGTGGAGTTTCCGTTACCAGATTTCCAGAGGCTTTCAGTGGCTCTCTCAACAAAAGCCACTTTCCGTTGCCGGGCGGCTGATTGGGCTAGTCGGCAGGATTCCACCTCCTGCGGGCAGCTGCAGACTTGTCGGAACAATGCCCCAGCACCAAAAACCTCCCATAAATCGTCCAAAATCACGCTTATCGTATCTTATCGTTTCATATTCAAGGTTTGATTTGAACATGGGAATGGCTCAAAAAAGGGGTGCCTCTGAACCCACTAAATTGCTCGTAGTTTGTATTAGACCAGCCATTTCCTGGGTCTCGATAAATTTTGATGGAGGGATAACCAAAAAGATCTGAATTGGCAATTTCACAGGGCGGCCAGCAGATGGGGTGTCACTTTTGTGCTTGACTCTGAATTCAAGTTCAATCTACATGTCATGGTTGCATGTGTTTTATAGTTGCGCTAGTTCAAGGTGGAACAAAAATGTGATATTTTCGTATAAACATCAATAAACCATGACATAAACATGATAGAATGATAAACAACGATTTCACCAATGGTTTTCGCGTGTTGTTTTACCCCCCTAGGTCATCACGGGTCACTCTGCAGGGCTCCTGGATCATCTGCTTACACAGCTGCGTCTGCTGCCGCCTTGACTGGTTGGAGGATAAAATATTTGAGGCCCCTCCTGTTTGATGGTGCTGTTTGGTGTAAACATTACTGTAAACATGTGTAAACCAGAGTTTCGTGTAATATGTGTAATTGGTCAATTGACATAATTCCATGATATTCCATTGATGGGAATCTAGTTGCATAGGGGTTGAATCGTTGGGGTCCTGGAAAAATCAGTAGAACTTGAGTCTTAAGGGTTGGTGAACGAAAGCTAAGCAAGCAGACAAGACATAAAGCCCGGTGGAGTGACATAGGTGGAGCGAGTTGGGAAGGTGGCGTGAGCTACTGGTAGGCGGAACGAATTGGGTAGAGGGAACTAAGCCCAAGACCATCCAATCCCAGGACCCTTCCCAAAAGCTCTGAGAATTTGGGGAGTGTAGGTCACATGAAAAATCGTCCCCACATCCGTGGCTAAAGCAAGAAGCAACTCCATCTAGCTACTACAAACGGATGAACAGTGACCCGGTGACCCAGTGACCCAGTGAGTGTGTGTGTGTATGTGTGTATGTTTGTGTGTTTGTGTGTTTGTGTGTTTGTGTGTTTGTGTCTGTGTGTGCAAGTTGAGTATGGAGCTGCTGCAAACTCCAACAATGTGGATATCAATCAAGCAAAAGTGCTCAACTTGAATTTGAATCAGCAAAGTTACATCCTCAACTGTTCGGAAATCCAACACCACATTGCTGGTACTGTTACATCCCATGTATCCACAATCCCTGGTTTTTGTATTTGTAATTTCTACCCCCTTGTTGTTGTTATCCCATGGAAACATCACCATGTTTTGGAAGGTCATGCCAGCATCCTGCCAAGACACACCAGGGCACTCTCGATCAAGGTATGGCGAACCTTTTGCCTCGCTGACCAAGGTGGCTGAAGGGGATCCCGTGCTGCAAGATAGGGAGTTCACACTTTTGACTAGGATATAGACATATATAAGACTTACGTGTGTATCTACATATATATAGAGAGAGAGAGACTACATATATAGATAGATCATTGTCTTGTTAAATAATCTAAGTAATTAAGAATGAGATTGGGTATGATTAATCACATGATCATATAATATATAATATTAATTAATATGATATGAATCCATATGATATGATATGTTTTGGGCCAAACCCCAGTTCCGGCTTGCCGTTTGCACCAGCACCATCCTGAGGCCCCCGAGCCCTGTCTGAATGGTGTCATCCGTAGATGCATACAGCTTGCCATGAAGCTGGCGCAAGGCGGTGCAAGGCTTTCCATCTAAGTCATCACCGCAGCTGCATGTTTCAAGAAAATGGTCCAGAGGGGCCACGGAAAAAAAATAGGGAAACCCAACCAAAAGCCTAGAAAAGTGGGGATGGTTTATACCATTCATCTCTGGCGAAATTGGGGATGATTTCGTATGTGGCTTTAGTTACCACGACATGAGCTGAAGTTGAAAGTTTTACCCCTCTGCCTCGCGAACTCGAGGTGCTTTGCCCTTCTTTGGTTTGCTTGATCCTTCCTGGCGGTGTGAATTCAGATGGTATGTTGCAGTGCAGGGTCTGGATGACCAAAGGTGAGGAAAGGTCTGTGCGCCTGTATTGAAAGTTTGCTACTGGGAATACGATCTCTGGATCTTTGAATAAAAATCTTTGTATTGAACAACAAATCATGTAGGCTACAAGAGGTGTCACGCTTCAAGTGTGACAAGGAGCAACCGAACCAGGATTTTCTCCTGAAAGTCTTTCCACCACATCTGTGAAACCCAATTGGGAAGTACTACATCTTCATTTGAAAACCCTGACATGGAGAAATAATGAGAAATGCCAGCAAGGTCATCTGGGAATGGGTCAAACTAAGGCCAAGGAAACTGGAACCACGAATTTTACCCACGTTCTTCGTCATCCTTCTTTGCGAACCATGACCCGTTTTCTTGATCCGAACCCATACACTTTGATTAGTGCGGACAGGCCTGCCGCTGGCGATCTCTAACCTGCGCGAACAGCTCAGAACATGATTTTCTTTGGTCTTGATGTATCTCATCATTGATCTCAGCTAGGGGTCTAGCACAAATGATCACAACGGGATGTGTGTTCAACCTGGTGACACCTGAATCGGACCTTTTCTGGAGACCCCACAACACCCATAGATGGAGAAGGCAAGCTGCATTCCGTCGTGCCTCCGGAGGTCCGGACCTGGCAACTCCCCAAAAAAATATCCGGAAAAAGTGATATGCCCATCTGTGGCAAAAGGCCACAATGAATCTCCATGAGAGACCATCTGGGTGTGTCCAGAGATAGCGGAGGGATTGTAGTAAGGATGGTTTCACCCCAGACAACAAGAAATGCGCAAACCAAAAAGTGGGCTTGCCATGGCTTACCAACAGAAATGCTGGATTTTAGCGGTCCCAGATCTTTGGGGAAAAAACAATCTTGCAGTTGTTCCTTGTGACTGCCAGGGGGCAAGCAAAACGTTCGTTGGCGACGTCTATCGCGGTTTCAGCTAGTTTGAGCTGTATTTTTTCTGGTTTGCTTTGTCCAGTAGGTAACGGGGTGTTGACATCATTATTTACATTAGCTGCTTAATACGCAATGATATGGTCAGTTGAAATATACTCCTAGTTGCCTTGGTATACCATATAATGAGTTCACATTTCAAGGATACAACTGTGTATAATCCTGGGTAAAATTGGAAAACCAAAATCCTACATCTCGATGCTCCAAGTCGGTTCTCACTTCCTGAGTAGGATGCACCAAGTACAGGGTTTCTTGGTACAGGGTTTTCTTATGGCTCCTCTTACTTCGAGGCATCGCCTTTTGTTGGACATTCATTGATTTCACGACCCAACGACACCTGCGAGATGCAGAAGTGCCAGGGACAGTCACAACAGGACACCTTTCGTATGGCAAAGACTTGGGAACCAAAAAGTGGAACAGCCAATACTGAAAAGATATCCCTTGTCTGAAAAACAACATCTGTAGTCATATGTCAGATTACCCCAAAACAGATTCATCAGAACTTGGGAATTTCATGGGAAATTCAGAAATTCCCGGACGTTTCCTAAGTCATGGGGGTACCCCATTTTCATCATCCAGTCATTGGACCTATGACTTAGTATAGCTTAATCTATGGTGACTCAGGGATTCCCCATGACTTAAGAAACCTCTATATTTGGTTCAATCACCATTTGGGTTGGCCAAAAAAAAACCATTAAAAATTTGATTTCCGATTGATTAAAATCCCATCTTAATTTAAGATCCCATTCCAATCCCATTAGAGGGCTTATTAACCATTAATAACCATTAATAACATTTAATAACCATTATTAGCCATTGTTAACCATTATATTGACCATGATTAACCATTCTTAACCATTATTATCTATTATCATCCATTATTAACCATTCTTTACCATTATTAACCACAAATCATCGCCTTCCGAAACGCACCGAACGCTTCCAACGGGCCGCCCCGAACGGCACCGCTCCAAGGCATCCTTCTCCCGTGCCACGGCCGTCTGAATCTGAGCGTTGGCCGCCGAGACCTGGGGTCATATCAGTCGTCCCATGGGTGGAACCGAAGGGGATCCCAGGGAACATGATTTCAACATCCGGCCGATTTTGGGAGATTCATCTTACACCAGGAGGTTTGATAGTTTTGGTCATTCTTGGAGTGTAGAGTAAAACTCGTTTGAAATGGAATCTTGATCTGATTAAATTTGGATGCTCTATTCACACCAGTACAGATCTTATGATGGATTTACCACCTTTTGCGGTGTTCAGTGTTGACCCATACCCGGACAAGGTCCATGGCAAACCCTGAATGTCGTTACTTTGTAGCTGTTTAGTGGGTCACGTTTTTCCATCTTTAAAGGATGCCAAACAAAATAAACAAATACTGTAGTCCACTAGCCTCCAGTAATTTAACATAGCTATGGAAACGGCCTGTTGAGTTCAATGATTTACCCATTAAAAGATGGTGATGCGTTCCACCCTAAACTATTGGTCATTTCCAGCCTCATTGAGAGCGTGAGTCAGCTCTGCGTCTTTGGGACCCTGACAGTTCGTTCACTTCACCGTTGGAGAGGTGTCCCACGTGGATCCCCAAATCCGATTTAACGGTTGCGTGCTTTCGGATGTAAGAAAAGAATGTGGTCAGCGAAACTGCGACATTGTCGGCTCATGATTTCTTTGAAATCAACTACCAGGTATTTTGCGACACATGTTTATCTAGTTTCGGTTTCGGAGTGGAAAAGGGTAAGGCATTGTCAGGCACTGGTTCTGACGGTATGAGCCATGTCTTCCGAATGATTATATTTTTTCAGTATCTGAATCTGATTTTCATTGTAGAGTAATGGGAAAATGGTGTCCATCAAACATCTTCTTCGACAAGCCTCAAAAGAAGCAGTTGTACTACTGTACTATCTCATACTAATCATACAAAACTAGACCTAATCGAAAATCAAAACTATATCTAATCACATCGAACTAGATCTAATCATATCCAGCTAAGCAGCTATATCTATATCTAGCTATATAATGTTATATCTAACATTATCTAACTATATTTGATATTATCAAATGATATCAAGGACTTCTTTCGATTGGTCGCCTCGTCGCCCTTCGATTTCAGCATCGCTCGCATCTCCAGCATTTGGCTGTTCAGCTCCTGAGGATAGCAGTTGCTCAACTGACAAAATCAATGGACCCCAAAAAAGATAGAACACTTAAAGGACTTAGTGTAGTTAGCACTATGTACTATCTTTTGGTAGGAAATTACTATTCATGTTTTTTTCCCGGGATTGGTAGAACGGACATGGATGGATTTCTAAGGCACGTAGGGTTGGCATGGTTTGACAAACTTGGACAGAACATCAGGCAAAAAGCAGCCATGGATAATGCAAATGGACTTGGACACACTTGGAGTTTCAATGAACTGTCAGTAAACATCGTTTTCAATTGGTGTGGATATCGTCATCATTGCATTCCATCTTTCAAGGGCAACCTCCAGTCCTGCAACTGATTCTCCAGCTGCGGTTGGGGCTGTCCACTACCAACCTGCGCGCAGGATCTCAGGATGAAGCATTGACGGACTATACCAGCCGTTGCTTGTAAAATTGGGGGATGGTTTTTGCTGTATGGGGTTTTAATGGGTTTAACAGGTGTTTTACCACATTGACAAAGCTGGAAGTGGAAAAACTACCAAACTCCGCAAGTTTCCAAGCGTGGAACCCCAACTGTCAGATGTGTTCTGAACCGCACGATTTATGGGTCGAGACCATTTGGAGAAACCAAGCTGATCTTGCTATCTTGCGTTACAGTATACATCCTCCTGTTTGTTGCTCAGTATGCTCATTGTTCTTCTTCGTCGACCCGACCTGTTCTTGCTGGCCAGAATCCACACCTTTGATGGTTGGGGTATCCCGCATCTTTTGTACGTACCCACGCATCCCCATCTTGTTGACATGGTCATGCTGATGGGTCGAGTCAGATATCGTTATCAGGCTAGACATTGGGAAAGCTCAAGAGCTAGCATGATTGCCCTAAGATCACTGGGTAGTTGTTGTATTCCCACAGTACAGAGTTGTAAAATGTTGTAAACATCACCCATTTGTCGTGGTCATGTCCGCTAGTTTCTGTTTTTTGTTTGAGTATCCCCGCTGGCTCTTGGGTAGTACCCTCATATTCTCCGTTGATGCTTGGGTAGCAACCAACTCTTTGTTGGTTGCATCACGACCACATGCTTTGATGGCTCACTATCCCCATTTCGGCCGTCAGTATCCAGCCATGGGAGATGATCTTCCACTGATCTCTTAAAGAGCAAACTATCCAATGAGATAACCTATTAATTTAAGGTCGCATGGGGCCCTCTCCACAGCGATATGGGGCCCCATCGTCCCCCATCTCAAATTGCTGCTTATATCACATATAATATCATATAATATCCCAAATCTCAAGAAAAATCCTCTCACTCTCACCTATTATAGTATATCCATGTTCATTGGTTTAATCCCCTTCTTCGAAGGTGAAATCCCGATTTCTCTTGGTCAAATCATGCCAAACCCCGCCAGAAAAACCACCATTCATCGCCTGTTTGGCCAACATCGCAAAGCCTTCGGTCAGCTGCTCCACCTCCCAGCTTCATTCAGTAATTTAACTGGCATCAAACTGGTATGTTCTTTCTTTCGCACAAAAATGGCGGTCTTGATTCCTGCCAACAACAAGCTTCCAAGTCTTGGAAACCCATAACACTCTTCTACTTGTGGCATCTGCAGGAGTATATTTCTACGCCTGCTGACTATGGTAGGAATTATATACAGTTTAAACAAAGGTGGTTGAATGGGTATCAAAGTTGAATTTATAGCAAGATCGACAATGACAAATGCATTGATTATAAATGACTAGATGGATGAATGGATAGATGGATACAGTAAATGGATGGATGGATGGATGGATGGATGGATAGATGGAAGGATGGATAGATACCATGCTTAGTTACGTCATGCATCGTATGTGGAAAATTGAATGTCATATGGGTAACAATAATATATCAGATCCTATATTGATAACTAGATATGTACACCCTATCTGCCTTTTTGCATGACACGTGTATCAGACGTATGTATACATGTTTATATATGTATTATATATATATATATATCATGCGTATAATAATACAAACATATTATATATATATACATATAATATGCTTATATATGCTGGCGGCTGGTTTACCGTACGTGCGTTTTTGTGTTTTTTTTGGCCGATCCGATGGGGTGGGTTGGGGTGGGGTGGGGTGGGCTAATAACGTTCAATGGCACTAGCACACATATTTGATGCTACGCTAGCGACCTCGTCTCTTGC
Source organism: Cladocopium goreaui (assembly GCA_947184155.2). NCBI lineage: Eukaryota > Dinophyceae > Suessiales > Symbiodiniaceae > Cladocopium > Cladocopium goreaui. Next base: position 10,106 of record CAMXCT020005041.1, on the reverse strand, counting down.
ACTTGCACACATACCTGATGCTACGCTACCGACCTCGTCTCTTGCACTTGCACACATACCTGATGCTATGCTACCGACCTCGTCTCTTGCACTTGCACACATACCTGATGCTACGCTACCGACCTCGTCTCTTGCACTTGCACACATACCTGATGCTACGCTACAGATGGGTTGGGGTGGGGTGGGGTGGGCTAATAACGTTCAATGGCACTAGCACACATACGTGATGCTACGCTACCGGTCTCTTCTCTTGCACTTGCACACATGCGTGATGCTACGCTACCGACCTCGTCTCTTGCACTTGCACACATACCTGATGCTACGCTACCGACCTCGTCTCGTGCACTTGCACACATACCTGATGCTACGCTACCGCCCTCGTCTCTTGCACTTGCACACATACCTGATGCTACGCTACAGATGGGTTGGGGTGGGGTGGGGTGGGGTGGGCTAATAACGTTCAATGGCACTAGCACACATACGTGATGCTACGCTACCGGTCTCTTCTCTTGCATTTGCACACATAGCTGATGCTACGCTACCGACCTCGTCTCTTGCACTTGCACACATTCGTGATGCTACGCTACCCGTCTCTTCTCTTGCACTTCCACACATAGCTGCGCCAGAAAAAAACCGAAAAGTCCGAATTTTTTGTTCTCTCCCTGTGGCGAAACGCAAATCCATCAAAAAACAAGGCATCCTGAAACAGCCTCTTTCTACTCCTGGCGTTCACAAAAGCGTGCAAATACAAGTGAAAAATGATGAAAAAATAAAACACAATGGAATTAGCCACATTTTCTGACCAAACATGATGATGATTGCTTCAAAAGTCCTGCAAATACCCAGAGATAAACATGAAGGTCATCATAAAGACTCTTAAGAAAATGCCAAAACACACGCGCGGTAAACCAGGCGCCGGGTTATATATGTTTATATATGTTTATATATGTTTATCATTATTTATCTAAATATGATAGCACTAGAAAACAAAAACCGTGGAATCAGTGGATCTCTGCGTCTTCACTTGAAAACATTCACCACACCTTGGCTCTCTCGCCTTCCATGAGGGCCTGAGTGGTATGGCTCAAGTCACCATGTTTTTGGATGTTTTGTGGGATTACCCTCTGGTAAACTAACATAACTATGGAAAATCACCATGTTTAATAGGTAAACCATCTATTTCTATGGGCCATCTATACCATGGCTATGTTAAATAACCAGAGGGTATATGAAGTGTATTGAAGTGTCCATTTTGGAGTCGATATTTGATTTTGGATTGTTTTTTTTTTGGACCCCTCAAAATTGAAATTGTGAGGTAGTATCATGTGATATCATCTACAACGGCCTGGAACAACACGGCTGATTTTTTTGGGAAAGCCTGCAATGGTATGTCACGATATTCTCACCAAATGTTGACAATTGATATGATTTAACATTTAACATTGTGTGCATCTGACGGCCTTCGCCTCGGCTGCACAATTTGCTGGTGTTTCTTTACATAAGACAGATTCTTTTGGCAAAGGAATCACCTGAAAGACTCGAACGACATGCTTTGAAGGTCTGCAACAACAAAAAGAACACTACTATTAAAACATCTTAAAACATACTCGTAGTGAAATCAAAAATAACAATAAGAATCAATAGTAAAAGAAAAAATAACGAAAAACTCATCAGAATATCTACAACCACAATAATGACATGTATCAACATGTAACAATAATGACAATCACCACAACACCCCGGGCCTTGAGTGCTGCTGCTCGGTTGGACAGTCTCAACTCAGCCTATGAACTGCGCCAGGATTCATGAACCCCGCAAGGCGGGGTACTAAGGTACTAATTTCAAGAGTCCAATAGTATTGATTGTGATTTATAGAATTTATATTCTAATTATATATGATGTATATTGATTTTATATTGATTTATCAGATAAATTTATCATCATTTCTCGCTATTCTGGGGACCGGACTGAATCAACTGGCCCGTTGATGAATTCGGGGTTGACACAGCACCATGAAATTCCAATCATACTGGTTTGCATCCCAATACAATACATTCGATATTATATCCCCAGGTTAAAAAAAAAAACATATAATACATGTGATTTCAATTGATTTCATACCCTCATGCTTGATCAATTAGTGTTGGTCCAATAATCCAACTTGCAGCTGCCCCGACTGACCTCTTGCGCTGATTTGATCTGGTGCTGCAACACCTGCAATCTCCAAATACCAGGTGAGGCATCCAGCAGTATAAATCACAGCTTTAAACCTTCCGCACAGATCCGGACGTTTGCCCGGAGCCTATGTTTTTTCGGGTAAAACGAACCGAGTTTTCATCAGACCCCCACGAAGTCGTGGAAGGGTTCTTGACGTAAATTTATTTTTCTCCCGGATCCTAGGTTTTCTCGCGGCCCTTTTGCACCACTGGTATTTTGGATCAGATAGAATATCACCATTATAAGACCTTTATACGTATTCTTTGAGGGGTGGCAGATTTAGATCCTTCTGTAATGATGTAATATGACGGAAGAACATATAACATCATGATATATCCATTATAAGACCTTTATACGTATTGTTTGAGGGGGTTGCAGATTTAGATCCTTCTGTAATGATGTAATAATGGAAGAAAATATGAGATAATAATACATCCATTATAAGGCCTTTATACGTATTGTTTGACGGGGTGGCAGATATATATATATATATCATTCTGTAATGATGTAATATGATGGAAGAAAATATAACATAATATCTCATATGTTGATTCAATATAGGGTACGTCGTGGGAAAAGTGCGACATCATGGAACCAATGGTAAAAATGATGGAAAAATAGAAAGAAGCCCTGTGGATTTGGATGAGAGAACGTAAAACCGTGGCAAACATGAGATATTATATATGTGAGCATGGGCAAATGTATGGTTCTGCGGGAAACCTTCATCATCAGCAATCTGGACAGACAAAATTATTGCACAAATATTCATTGAACCATGTGTTTGTTCAAGCTTGTTTATTTTTCCTTTGTCATTATTTAAAACATCATATGATATGAATCATATGAAACTACTACACGATTTTGGTACATCCCCACATCAGTGTGTACTTGAAAATGGTGGTATAACCCCATAGTCATTTATGCATGGGGAGACGATTGTTCTAAACCATCAAAAAACAATCCAACTAAAATAAGAGTCTAAATCATGATAAACTATCATAAACTGGGCTATGAATCATCCAATTGGGAATTAATGGACAATTATACACAACCATCCAAGTTGGTGCTACACCATGAATTGCGACCCATGTAGAATCGTCTGTAAATAGGGCCATCCTAAGTTGTCCCATTAAATGTTGTTATTTTATGAGTATAACCTATTTTAAGACCCACCCAAGTCATCCAAAACAAAGGTGCTACACATATATCCACAAATGTCTATATCTATCAGTATCTATATTGTCTATCATATATCCACTATCTAGAAATGTTCTATGGATTATTCCATGTCCTATGTATTCTCTTTTTTCTACATGGGATGTTCTGAGACTACAACTGTGATGTTCTGTAAATAGATAGTAGATGATAACAGAACATATAGATTCTATAGATAATGGATTAATATAGATGATAATAGAACATATAGATAATGGATATATATGATATATAACATTTATCCCAGTCATCTTCTATATCCATATATAACATGTCATATATATCCATATATATCCAATAAATAGAGACAGTCATCCCCAACATCCACCTTGTCGGCATGCTCAGCTTCTTCCGCAGACAGCTTCTGTCGCTGCATCAGCTCCAGGCCTTGTCTGTTGCAGAGTGCAGATCGTCTGCTGCAGCGACAGGGGAAACGAGCCGGTTGAAAGGTGATGTATATGTATACAGTATAGATACTTATAGATACTTATAGATACTTACAGATAGTATAATAGATATAGTAGAATAGATAGTATATAATAGCTAGACATAGACAGATATATGATACATGCATATAAATATAGATAGATAATGAGAGATATACATCGTTTAGATAGCATAAATCGCATAGTCCCCAAAGTGGATCAAAATGCGACAGTTGCCAAACCCGAAAAGACTCTGAATGGAACTTCTCAACCCGGGCCAGTCACCAGCCAGCAGGGAAGGGCCGAATCTCCGAATGATGCGCTCAAACATCTAAGTTGGCATGAAAAAGATTCAGAAAAAACATCGAGGCGTGTAAATCTTTTATGGAATTCACCCAACGCCATAAACAACATTGAATCAACTACCTTTTGGGGGATGGTTGAAATCCCACCCATCTCACCCCTGAAAAAAAGCTGGGGCTGCGACGATCCTGGTTGGCAGCCTCCAACTTCAACCTCTCCTGGTTGAACTTCGCCTTGCAGGTACCCCAGTGAAGAGGGAAGTGAAGATCCTAAGAATTACCCTCTGGTAAACTAACATAGCAATTAAAAATGGCCATTTATAGTGGATTTTCCCATTAAAAATGGTGATAGACTTGTTGAAACTCCTTTTTAGGGATGTTGTGTTGTTTACTCATTTTGGGGTTGGCATTTGAGCCACAGTGAAGATCCTTGAAAAAGGCTTTGGGCGTCGAATAAGCAGCGCAGCACCCATATCACCCATGGCACCTCCAACTCATTCGCAGCCATGTTGGCCTTGAAGGTGGGCTTTTCAACCAGTTTCAATCAATTTCCACAGATTTGTCGATCGATTCTTCTTGGATTTCTTGGGGATAGGACACCTGTAGACCTAACATAGACCAACCAGGAAACTGTGAGTCGAAGTCTGGCCTTGGCCAACTGCTCTTGAAGGCGCCCAGTGCTTTGTTCCAAGCCCTCCTGGTCGCGATCAACGGCTCCACCCCCCCTTGGTGGCTTCCCTTAGTGGCGACCAGTGACCAGGGCACCCCCAGCGGTCCCAGCGTCCTTGTCTCTGATGAGTCGATCCACAAAACTTCTTTCTTGGTCCAAGACCTGCGTTTTTTCGATGGGGCTCTATCAATTTCTGGTACCCAAAATGTTGAAATACTATCTATCTAGCTAATCTATACTATACTATACTATAATGTAATATAATATAATATAATATAATATAATATAAGATATGATATAATATGATATAATATATTATAATATGATATAATATAATATAATATGATAGAATATAATCCATATATGATATATCTAAAACTGCTTCCGCGCCTGCTTTTGACCTCGGTTGCGAGATTCCTGCACCAAGTATGCACCAAGTGCAACAAACCCCTTGCCACTCTTGACTCTCAAGCAAACGTCTAAGGGGAATCTTGACCCGCCAGGTTTCCTTTCAGAAATTGCCATTCATCCAAATTCACAACAGTTCAACCAACATGCAATAAAATAGCAAACATGTACCATGGACCATACATTCAAAAAAAAACATACCAAACCTTTCCCCAAAGAAAAAACAAACATGTCCCATCCATCTCCAACAACTACTGTACTGGATCCTTTTTCGCAAATCCCAGTCCTCCTCGGCCTGAAGTTGCAGATACTTGGCCTCAAATTCACTGGCCTTGGCGTGATCTCATCCATCAACCATATCTCAATGTGTGCTGCTTCCCCTTGCAGTTGGTCAATATCCTCAGGACCCCAAGATTGTGGGGTGGTTTTTCCAGAACCACAAACTGATACACATGTTGGACGCGTTACTTCGGCCCCCCGACGCGCTTCTTCTGCTCTTGGAGCTGGGCCTGTCCCGGAGGTTCAACCCTGAAATACCCTGGACATTTTACTGTAAGGTCTACTGCATTCATCGCTATTTACAACTGTTCCAATTGTCTCTTCAGAAAAACTGACGGGGTTCCAGAACTACTGAGGCATGGCTGCGGCGATCTACATCAATTCCACTCCCACTCCAGTTGAGAATTCTCATGCAAATCCAGTTCAAACATAATTAGCTCCATGATAAATCCTATTTAATGACCGACAGTATCCCCATGAAAAGGCTAGCAGCACTACCGTTCATCTTGTTGCCAGGTGTACTGTCTGCCCAAATCCATCAATATCAGCATATCGGTGTTTCGGAAAATCGGGCTTATCCCAAATAATACTATTCCTTTTCCCCGTCAAGTACAACAGTATACACCAGTTTAAAAACAGTTTATATATATAATTTTATATATTACAGTATATATAGGTTGATTTTGTTCCCCCACTTGCTAGGAAAAGAAACACACTGAATCCCGAAGCATCGCTCCTCCAAGCTCTCTCGGACAGTTCGTTTCTCCACGTTCGCCGAGATCATCTCTTGCATGATGGCCTCACACTGATTGGGCACTGGGCATCGTTTTGTTTCACTATAGTGACCGGACCCCCAAAAAAGATAGAATAGTAAAATCCTAGCAAGATAGTGATGAATAATTGTGTTTCTATCCTTTTTGGAGTTGCAAAAAACACCATCTGACTTTGTTTCAGAATTTCAAGCCACTGCCATCTCAAATGGCATATGTCCGGAACAGGTGGAACTCTAATCTTGATAAATTTCGGGAAACCAATCCACCATCAGTCTCCACTTGTGGAACCGCGATGTGAATATCATCCACTATCGCCTAATAACCACGATCATCCACCATCTAGACTATCATCCACTAATAACATCTAATAACATCTAGTAACATCTAATAACATCTAATAACATCCAATAAACCACTATCATCCATTTAACCAAAGATAATCGATAAAAACCACTAATTGACCACTGACAACCACCAATCCATATGAACAGCGGAACTGCCTCCTGGACATCTCGCGCGGCCACGCACTTGGAGGCCTCCGCCTCGGCCTTGGTTCGCGATATAATTTCCAGTGGGGGATGTTAACCCAAGAGTCAAATGGGATCTAATGGGGAGATAATGGGAGATAGTTGTAAGTGGTGACACACATATTGGGTTGACTAATGGGATTATGCTGGTGATTTGATGGAATTTTATGGGATGTAATGGGATTAGGATGGAAAATCCCGTCCCCTGTTCATGTTAAACACCCCCACTGCATGGTCCCAAATATGTGACTTCATCCCCTATCAAAAACCACGGTTTCTGAGGGGTGTTGAGTAACCGGGGATGGGATTATTGGGGATATGGCAAAGCCAATAATAAACCATCCCAAAACCACCAACCATATGAGGTTGAATATTGGGATATATTGCGATTCTTGTCTTTAGGATTGGATACTATTGGGTTTACTATTGGATTATTTTTCCAAGCACCTGTTGGATGTTTAAGGATGTTGATGGACCTCAGACATGTTCCGTGGAGACGGTCACTGGGCCACCAGGCTCGCGCTTTCTCCTTGACAAGTTCTTCCTGTGTGAACGTCATCATCAAACCCCATTGGGGAAACACCTGGGAAACTGTATGATATAATTATATATATTATATTATTATATATATATAAGTAAACAAATATATATATATATATGGGAAATCTCGGATCCTACTTTGGAGTGATCCGCAAGTCAACCACATGCAGTACGACCACAGTGGTGGCCCAGTGTCTGCCGCCAATCTGTCTCTTCGCCTGAATGGCCTCCAACTTTGCATGCAAGCTCTTCTCTGCCTGTCACAATTTATGGAGGTATAGCTGGATGGTTTATAGTGGAAAAACCTATTTTGTTAATATGGATGATTTAGGGGATCCCTATTTCAGGAAACCTCCATTTTGTTGAAGACGATTACATCAGGCTATATCAAAAGCTTCCATATCTTCTTTTCCGCTCAATTTTCTGATTGAATCGTGGTTAAACACTTCAACAACTGCCATCCGCTCCAGGGTTTGGTAGGAACATCAAATGTTTTTCATGGGAAAATCAGCCCCCCAAAAAATGGTTTAAAACGAATTTGAATATCTAAATGGCATATAAAAGAATATCAAACAAAATGAAGGTGTTTTAATTGCCATGTTGGTTTATCTTCCTCAGGCAGCAACTCAGCAATCCTCCCTGCCGCTGCCTCTTGAGCACGATTTGCTGCAGTTGTCAGCCTCCTTGATTGGCAATGGAAAGGTCATCAGCTTTGTCCAAAAATACGGTACCCCATTCCACCTCGTGGTTTATCATGCTCCCTATTCTTCAACTTTTGTTGATGGCCATAGATTGGGGCTAGTCGGCTAGTCCTCCCCCCATCCCAGCCCACATCACCTTCCTAGATATATACATGGAATTACATACATATGTATATATATTTCATTACAGAATATCCCATTATATATCCAAAGTTATATCCCATTATATATATATATATCAAACTATCTCCCCATGAAATGCTTGGTGTTCAACCAAAATTTAAGCATTACACCTGAGATCAGACCAAGTGGCGTCATCTCTTCTTGCAGCTCCTTGCTAGCTGTGACCTCAGCAGGGACGGTTTTCATCTTGCCGAACCTCCAACTGCGTTCGGGGATTCAACCGCCACCCCCCCGGGCTGATTCACGGCGAATCTGAAACCACTAATCTAGGGGCATATTAGCCATGTATTGTTGGATTGGGGGGCTTTGGGGAGGGGTTATGAATCCACATTTGTCACATGAAAAATATGCCAGCCGTTCATCATCTTTAAATTACATACTAATTGGTGCAATCTTATTGAGGTCATGCACTTGGGATGGTGTCAAATCATCCAAACAACTTTGCCATCATTGTGATGGGCAATCAAGCCGAGTTGGAGGGCCCATCATTGTGATACCGCCCATGTCTATAGTCTGCATAAAGATGTTGGTCCCAAAGAAATTGAATCATCCAGTCAACATGTGACCAAAATCTATATACCTGGGACCTGGGTTACACAAAAATCACCTGGGGTTTCAACTTTTCATCTCCGATAAACCCCGGAGCCACGTCAAAAAAGCGCCGTCTCTGGGGCCCTTTTTCTCCTCGGGCTGCACAGGCCGTGCCTGGAGAACTTGGAGGATCATGCCATGACCACGGCATTCCAACATGTTACCACCATGTTTTCCACCATGTTTTGGGGGTGTCTCCTGTTGCAGAGCAGCAAACTTTGAGCGTTGAGTCCAGTTTTTGTGACAAAGCTTGGAGTCGGAATGAAACCAGACAGAAACCAAAGACATCATAAGACATCATAAGACATCATAAGACATCATAAAACATCATGTTTTTCCCTTGCCTTTGGCGCCAGCAAACATGTCTCGTAGAGCCTCCTGAGATCCTTGTTGCAGGATTGAGTGCAGAATTCTGAATACAGAAGCACAAGGACTACCTAAAGTATATTGTCAACATGTGATCCTGGTTGGCCATGTAGTTTAATTCGGCCGGAATCACATGCCCATAATCGTCAAACCTATCAAAGAACTCTCGAAGAAAACTGAGCCGAGTCGCTGATCAGCTGTCTTTGAGCCTCTCGACAGGCGTTCGCCGTTGGTCCAGGTTGCCGGAAGGTACGTGCTAAGTTCCTGCGATCAGCGACTCTCAAGCAATTTGCATGGGCATGGCGACCACAAATGGGGTACAGTGAAATGTACCAATGCACCCGCCAAACTGGTCATGTTTACAGTAGTAATAATTCAATATTGTGTTATCATGTTTATAAAGTTCAAAATCCGTGTGAATATTGAGGCATCCACGTTTGATTTGTTTAGTCTCGCAACAAGAATGTTACTACTACTACTACTACTACCACGACTACTACTACTACTACTACTTCTACTACTACTACTACTACTACCTACTACCTACTACCTACTACCTACTACCTACTACCTACTACCTACTACCTACTACCTACTACCTACTACCTACTACTACTAACTACTACTACCTACTACTACCTACTACTACCTACTACTACCTACTACTACCTACTACTACCTACTACTACCTACTACTACCTACTACTACCTACTACCTACGACCTACGACCTACTACCTACTACCTACGACCTACTACCTACGACCTACGACCTACTACCTACTACTACCTACGACCTACGACCTACGACCTACGACCTACTACTACCTACGACCTACGACCTACGACCTACGACCTACGACCTACGACCTACTACGACCTACGACCTACTACTACTACCTACTACCTA
>CAMXCT020005040.1:0-24006 GCA_947184155.2 Cladocopium goreaui | reverse complement strand
TCCAATGTGTGACTCTTTCAGGACATGACCTGCAGCCTCGTAGGCAACCCATCAAAGCGCTTTGATGAGGATCACGGCTTGTCAATTAACGGCAACAAAGCTGAGATATGCTGAGATCACTGAGATCAAAAAGTTCTCTGATAGAAACTCACAGAGTCCAGCAGACGGTACAATGCTAGCACCAGCAGTTTCGAATTCCTCATGGAACCATTCAAGCTTTGCTGACACCTTGCTTGTTCTCGCTTGGTTGAGGACTCGTTGAGAAACCTGAATGTGGTAGCAACAACTGCGAGGCGATGCTTTACAAGTATTGGTATGGTTGATCGACAGCAATTCCGGCAAAAAGGGGGCAACTTCAGAGCACGCTGTGACTGGTAAGGCATGCAATGAATAGGATAATGTTGGAGTTTCCAATGATAATCGGGTGGCACTTTGGGGCCCAAACTTACCAAGGTAAAGCGCAAGGCCTTTGCAGTTTCGCAGTTTCCATCCAGATCCATTGCTGCTGTCATCGCTTGATAGGACCATTGCTAAGAGATGTGTAAAGCTGGAGATGATGCTGAAATTCTTCAAGGAGCAAATTCCGCTGCAATGTGTCCACCAGTGACCATTTTGTCAAGGTTTGTCAAGAGTCAAGACAGTGCGCCGCACCTTCAGGCATTCTCTTCCCACGTTTCCCATTCGCTTGTTGCATGTGGTTCCATGTCGCATCATTTTGTTCCCTGCTATGGCAGGACTTCACATCAGTCGGTGAGATCGCTCAATCAAGCACAACACAGGCCACACGGCTCGATGTTGAACAGAGTTGTTTTGAAACAAAGGGGCACAAGATCCTATTCGAATCCTATTGGAATCCTATTGGCATGTATTGGATCATATTGGATCAATATTTGCCCATTCTGTAAGTTTTTGACATTTTGGGCCTTGAGACCTTGAGCTTCCACTGTCTGTGAGGATGTTGTGGAGGAAGTGGTTCAGCCAACAACTGAAAGGCGCCCAAGATTTTTGCTTCACAAGCCAATGCCACTCATGGATTTAGATATTTAGAGCTCGTTGGTCCCTGGCTTTGCTGGCTTTTTGCACATGGGAGGTACGGAGCTTGCTATGCCGAATTCTGTCACAGTTTCGATCCAGAGTATTACGTTGTACACTGCTGGAAGGCCAGAAATGGATCAGAAAGAATTGCTTCAAGCTACACATTTCAATATTGCCTTGATGTGAACAGCTTTTTACTCATTTTGACATATTTTGACATATTTTCCAGTAGCTTCTTTTAACAGAAAGAGAGGTCTCAAGAGGTCTTGCTGCGTGTTGCCGTGTTGCCAGGCCTTGTTCAGTGATCTCCTTATGGCAATCGCTACCCATGCCTCTGGATTCACACAGCCAAAGCTGGACGCCAGCCATGAACAGTGCGAATCTGAGATGGCTATGGATCAATACCTATTTTCATACCATTTTTATCCATTTTTAGTGGGATGAACATCCATTTTAACCCAGCTATTTTGATGTGAACTACAGGGGTTTTCAAGGTTTTGACACACTGCCAGATAGTGAAAGCCAGACTTCGATTACTTGACAAATTTGACAAGGACAGGCAAACAATACCACCAAAAAGCAGGGCTTTAAACTTCCATAAGCATCCAACTGGAAAACAAAGCCACATACCATTTAAACCATTGAATGCAGATTCCGATTCCCTTGAACTCATCATATTTGCGAATTGTTGGCATTGTACGAGGGTATACTTTAAAACCTTGTCATGTGTAAACTGTGATGAGCTGATAAATCAACCCTGTATGGCAACCAAGAGATTCTGACTGTCACACATGCATGTTTGAGGTATGTTCGGCGTCCTGAGTCTCTACAAAGGCTCTGTATTTGACAGCATTATACGGCGTGAATCAGTCGCAAGCTGACAATTAGACGGTGCCATATGCGTTGCGGATATTTTTTAAGTTTGTCCAGGCGCTACTTTGTGGACGTCTTTTGCATTGCCCGATGCCTTGAAGGATGTTCAAAGATGTTCAAAGTACCTTTCCAAATCTCCAAATTTAAATTAAATATGTACACACCGGTTTTTGACATTGTTTGACAGTGAGTTCTGATATGTTCTGATTGATTCTGCAAATCTGCACCAGGCCTCAAGATTAACAAGATTGACACCCATTTGGGCACTCTGCGACTGAGGACCAAGCACGGAAATTTCCCCAACGGAATCCACGCTGTGAGACGGACAAGTTCGACTTCGTGCTGGAAGAGTTGAGGCCATCGCCTCGAAGCTTTTTCCCTCAGCTTGGAATTGGAATGATTTGGGATGAGCACCTCAAGTCACGGAGTCACGTCCATGCACGTTGCATCACGTTGCATCACGTTGCCAGGTAAGGCATGGTAAGACATGGTAAGACTCTTGTATAGCACTACTTAGCACTGAAGTCCTTTCAGTCTCCACAAATCCAAATTAACCAAACCTGTTGCCGGTGGGTCTTCTCTGTGCTCGCCAGTCGACGATCTACGAAACTGCTGGTGGCCATGGATCGGGACAGCGAAACTGAACGACCTGGCGATGTTTGGAGTGAACTGGAAACATGCTGGGAACGCTCCATTTTCCATTTTCCATTTTCATCCATTTTAGATCTATTTTCATTTTTCATATTTCCTGAACTACACATGAGATCTTTGCCCGGTTTTTTGGGTGGACGAAACTCATTCTGGTGCGGGCTCTGGGTCTATAGGACCCGGGATCTAGGCGAACGAAAAACATCTCAGTTCCCGTTTGCGATGTCAGGACCACACTCCGATGGCAAGAACATGGTGCCTTGCTGAGCCTTGGTTGCGCTTATTTTGAATATTTTTGAATTATATAACTAGGTTCTCGAGCAGTTTCAATTTTAGAGCATTCGGGGAATTTCGGGGGTGTTTTTGAAAGGCTCTTTGATTTTACATAGATACATACGGATGGCATTTAAAATGCTGAAAAAGAAAACCACAGAAAACTCATGTGAAGAGAAAGGGAATTTGAATTTTCATGGACCTTGTAACTTACATCTCATTCTATTTCTCGGCCAGTCTCAATGTTATTGAGGAAGTGTGCTTTGCCAAGAGCTGCCAAGTGCCAGTCCTTGTAAGCGTGGCTCCAAGTCTCACGATCCTAGTCCAAGTGGAGAAAAGGGCAACCCGCTAAGATCGCAACACTTTTTCTGGCCATGGTGGCGTGGCGTGGTTCCTTGCCGAATTTTGCAGATCTTTGAGCAACTGTCCAAACCAGGCTTTGGTCCTATTCGGCCAATGCCTCGGAGAAGGAAAGGCGGGCTCGCCACTGTGGGGACCCCCGTGTCGCAATGTGCTTTGATTATCTTCTGTTTTGGCAGGCATGACCTTTGCCAAAACAGACATCTCCTTGGACGTCGATGCAGAGCTATTGCGGGAGGAGCCTCCATGCAAGATTTGAGAACGGATAAGTTGCTGGAAGAAAGCATCAAAGATCATAAAGTGGAAAATTGACGCAGTCAAAGCTGCTACTGGTTTGTCCTTCTCTACTGAAGACTTTCTGCTTTCAGGAACTGGTACAACGTGGACCGGGAATAGGGGAGAATCTCGTCCAAGTTTGCATGTGGTGCACAACGCAACGCATTGAAAGATCATGCAAGGTTCTCACAGAGCCATCTGGCAAAGGCACCATAGTGCAGTATGCCAAGAAGATGACAGATGTTGAGAAATGTCAGAGATGGGATCACATGGGTTCCCAGACTGATGCATATTGCAGTTGTACTTCAATCACACTTCTGATTGCATCTGTTTGCTTTGAATTGTTTTGGAGCTCCTTAGGGAGCAAGTCTAGAGAATTTGGATACTGCAAAGCTTGTTTGTGCTCAATTGGTGCACTCAGGAAGTTTGAAGAAGCAGTAGTGAAGCCGCTGCAGAAATTGGCACTTGAGACGTTCCCTGCTCAGCGACATGTATTCGTTTCATTCTCATGCTGGAGCATGCTCAGGGGTGCGATAACTATCAGAAAAATGGATGGAATTCAAGCTTTGATTCCAGTCTATAGTCTAGAATAATCTGAAAGATCTGAAAGTGGGCCAAGATCCCTTTTGCAAAGCCACACCTAGGTACAAAGCCATCTATGACACAATGCCCGTTGAGCAGCAGCAGGAGAATAAAGTATATGAAGTGCTGTGGTACATTTTTTTTTTGCATAATTTGGGTATGGATCAATACCTATTAATACCATTTTTAGGGGGATGAACATCCATTTACCAGCTATTTTGATGTTCACCAGGGGTACAAGGTTTTGACACACTGCCATTTCACATTCGGCACTCTTGAGGACTGCGACTGGATTAAGGAGCAGGATAACGCCCGGGAGGACATGGAAGTGCGTGACATATGAACTCGGGGTGCGGAGATGCAAAAGTGTTTTGCCGTGAAATGTGGACAAGATTACAACATAAATCCAACACGATTGAATGTCTCTGAGGTTTGATAGATGCCATTAATTACACAGATTATACAGTGTATTTGCAGCAGGACATGAAGTTGTATGGCGAGAACGGCAATTCCGCAACTTGGAACCAGAAGGTTTGAGGAGGTACGAACCAAATCCATAACAAATCCAAATGATATGTAGCGGAGTGTAGAAGCAAGAGGAAGCAAGAGGAAGAGGATCAGACTTTCATCATGAGTTTTACACATCACACACGCGCAACTCCAGAAGATTTGGTCGGGTGTTCTTTTTTCGTTTCAGTGGACACATTTTGTTTGGGTTCAGTTTTAAACTCCTGCCCAGCAATGGCTAGTAAGGAGAAGATGAGAATAGCGGTTGAAGCTGGAATCACGCACCAAGTAGAGGCGGAAAGTGATTCAGTTATATGTGTTGATTTGCTCAAACTGACCGCAACATATTTTTGTGAGATGACACTAAGAGCGAGCTACTGGAAGTGCTACAGAAGCATTTGTACAAAAGTAGATTTTGAGTCGAGTCGGTTCTCTAAAGCAGATCTGAAACTATATGGATTATATGATATCTAGATGTATCTAGAAGTTTCTAAAACATTCTAAGTCAGGAATTGATGCCTGCTGTATTTCACAGGAACTCTTATAGTCATGGCAGGATAGCTTCATGGAGCCACAGCGACGACGGTTGCATTCCTAGCAGCAGCAAATGAACCCCTCGTTTGGGGCAGATTTGGCAGTGCTGTTGAGGTTGGCTCAGTTGGAATTGCAATTCGTGCTGAACACGGAGGCAGTCACTTGTATAACGAGACTTGTGTATATTTCAAAGTGATACGTCGATACGTGCATTGCCTTTGCCTTTGCTTAACGTTTCGCAATCTTGAAGCAGTTTCATTCATTTTCATTCCGTCAGCAGCCTCTCTGCGCAAGATGTTCCTTTGACGTGTTACGTCCTTGGAGATCCCGTGTAGCGCTAGGCAAACTACACCCTCCTGGAGCATATCGATGCGCTGCAACGAACTCTGAAAGCAGCCAAAGAGGCCATGCGGTGATTGGAACTCAGAGAGAGTACTTGGTGAATCATGGTAAGTGCATGAGATTTCATCCCAAGTGAACTAGTATGTACCTTTGACACTTATGCTGCTTTGCCACAGGAGAAGCTTGAAGATCCCCCTTTGATCAGTCAGGGCCCCAAGAGACTCACCTTTGAAAGCTGAGACTGTCAGGTCTTATTTGAAGCTCGCCAGCTTCATGATTTTCGAGCTTGAGACATATAGTCATACACAGTAGTATGATGACAATGTACATTTTTGCAATCTTTTCCAGAAGTAAGAAACAGCTGTGCACAGTTCTGAACATGTTTGGCTATAGTGCACCAATTGTTGCAATGTTTTTGTGTTAACTACACTTGACACATCGTGTGGCCCATTCGATAGCCCTCCAATCCTCAATGTGAGGTCGTGGACAAAAGCGGCCAGCGACCTCAGCATAGCACCGTTGGACGATGAGAATGGAACAGTTATGATCCCGGCAACAACAAAGGTGTCACACAATGTACCCTACTTTCACGGCATCTTGTGAGACAAAGATAAACGAGAACACAAGTCTTGGTCCCAACAATATATATAAGTATATATATATATAAGTATATATATATAAGTATATATATATATATAATATAAGTGTATATATATATATAAGTATATATATATAAGTATATATATAAGTATATATATATAAGTGTATAAATATATATATATATAAGTAAATATAATATATATATATATTATGTAATATAAACATTGAGAACCTGAATATATGCTGAATACGATCAAATCCGTTTCAATCCTGTCCTTTTCATTCCTATTCTACCGTCTTCTGTGCATGTCTCCGCATTTGATCCTGGCCTCGGAGTGAGGCTTGCAGAGCAGGAAGCTGAAGCCCGGAGATTGGATGCTCAGAAGGACAAGACTAAGATGTGTGAAAGTGACCCCGCAGCTGCTAGGTAAAGCGCATGTTCCATGCATGTCCATAAATCTACAAGAAATATCAACCTGTCCTTGAAGTATATAAAATGGTGAGTTTTGATGAGTTTTGATGCTATGAGATGCAGTGTTTCTCTTTCTTCGCTCAAACCACTCAAAAGGCTTTCCAAACTTGTGGCTTGTCTAGCTTCAGCTTCAGAATATCACAATATTTTCTACCGCTTCCAACGTTGTGTCTTTGGGTCAAGCACCGTACAGGAGCTACTGAAATCCACTTCGCTTGGGCAAAAAGTGGCTCAACGATGGGAGGTGCGAATGCAAACTGGAGACTCTTGCAGTCTCCGTAGTTTTTCTGCGGTCAACAGCTGCACAGATTAAGTTACGTCGGAAAAAAGGACAAGACGGAGCAGATGAAGCAAGCTCTCAAACAACTGCTTGAATCATAGAGGCTGAACATGCTACCGCCGATGCATGTTGCCTGATGTTGCAGTTGGAGCAAAAGACAAAGAAAAGAACTCATCCCGAGGTGCTGCTTGCTACTCCATACATTAAGGGGCTCCGCCCCCTGCCGCCGACCCCTGGGTTGAGCCCAATCTTGCTTGGTTGCAGAATCAGAAACCTCCAAGATAGAAGAGTAACTTGCTACTAAACTATACTGGTAATTTACTTTTCATTTTTGGGAAGTTTCTTGATATACCTAATGTAAGGATAAAAACCCTAGGGTCAATTTCAACAACTCAAACGACACTATACCACTAAAATCAATGGTTTTCATTTGTCACTTCCACGAGTGGCCTTACCGCAATTGACACTATACCACGATTGGCAGCAACAGTGGCCCGCGGCCCGTACCCCAGAGTGCCAAACGTTACTTTCTGAACCGACTAGAAACTAGCTCCAAACCTTGACTTTACCTGCGTTTCTGCACTGCCAACTGCCACCCTGCTCGTGTCCTCCTGCACCTGGCTTTCGTTCTGCACAGCTTCGGTCCAAGCTGGAGTCCAAGGACCCTGTCGCAGGGCTAAAACACCATGGCAGTGAAGGACGGATTGGGCCCGCGGCCCGTAGCCCAGACTGCCAAACGTTACTTTCTGAACCGACTAGAAACTAGCTCCAAACCTTGTCTTTACCTGCGTTTTCTGCACTGCCAACTGCCACCCTGCTCGTGTCCTCCTGGAGCTGGCTTTCGTTCTGCCCAGCTCCGGTCCAGGCCCGGGGTCCAAGGACCCTGTCGCAGGGCTAAAACACCATGGCAGTGAAGGACGGATTGGGCCCGCGGCCCGTATCCCAGACTGCCAAACGTCACTTTCTGAACCGACTAGAAACTAGCTCCAAACCTTGACTTTTCCTGCGTTTCTGCACTGCCAACTGCCACCCTGTCGTGTCCTCCTGGAGCCGGCTTTCGTTCTGCACCGCTTCAGTCCAAGCTGGAGTCCAAGGACCGTGTCGCAGGGCTAAAACACCATGGCAGTGAAGGACGGATTGGGCCCGCGGCCCGTATCCCAGACTGCCAAACGTCACTTTCTGAACCGACTAGAAACTAGCTCCAAACCTTGACTTTACCTGCGTTTCTGCACTGCCAACTGCCACCCTGCTCTGGTCCTCCTGGAGCTGGCTTTCGTTCTGCACAGCTTCGGTCTAAGCTGGAGTCCAAGGACCCTGTCGCAGGGCTAAAACACCATGGCAGTGAAGGACGGATTGGGCCCGCGGCCCGTACCCCGGACTGCCAAACGTTACTTTCTGAATCGACTAGAAACTAGCTCCAAACCTTGATTTTACCTGCGTTTCTGCACTGCCAACTGCCACCCTGCTCTGTCCTCCTGGAGCTGGCTTTCGTTCTGCACAGCTTCGGTCTAAGCTGGAGTCCAAGGACCCTGTCGCAGGGCTAAAACACCATGGCAGTGAAGGACGGATTGGGCCCGCGGCCCGTAGCCCAGACTGCCAAACGTTACTTTCTGAATCGACTAGAAACTAGCTCCAAACCTTGACTTTACCTGCGTTTCTGCTGCCACCCTGGCTTTCATTCTGCACAGCTTCGGTCTAAGCTGGAGTCCAAGGACCCTGTCGCAGGGCTAAAACACCATGGCAGTGAAGGACGGATTGGGCCCGCGGCCCGTAGCCCAGACTGCCAAACGTTACTTTCTGAACTGACTAGAAACTAGCTCCAAACCTTGACTTTACCTGCGTTTCTGCACTGCCAACGGACCCCCTCGCAGGGCTCAACCACCATGGCCTGCGTCGTCTGTCCAAAGTTCTCTCTTCGCCCCTTCTTGCATCTTGTTGCTAGTAAGGCCTCCTCTGACGCGCTCCCCTCTGCTGGCGGCAGGGGTCGGCGGATATTCAACATGGGAAGCAGATTCATGGCACCTTTGCAGAAGCCCAACCAGCAGCAAATCCAATCAGCTTGCAAAAGTAGCCACCCTTTGCTGACGAGCTTGATTGCAAGGTTCCACTCCTGGATATACCTGTAGTGAAAGATCCAAAGCAGATGACCAGCCAGGCCATTTTCCTGTCATAGGCATTTCAAAGTCAGACTTGGGGATGAAAAGGGGGTTCAGATTTGCCAAGATACTGAGTTACATGGAGTCGTGTTTTAATGTGCAACACACCACAAGAAGAGGAACGTTTTGATGAGATAGTGGGCCCGGGAGCACCTGCTGCCAGCACTCAAAGCTTGAGAGCTGTTGTTGCTGACAGGAAAAGAAAGAGGAAGTCAGGGACATAGTTGGACTCTTCATGCTAGCTTTATCTACTCTACACTGCATTACTCTCCCTGATTTATGTGGCCTGACACACCAGTGAACCGCTGAGGAAATTCGACAGCAGCGTGTCAAGGATCAGCAGGCTGCCTGTGTGAATGATGTGAAAATATGTGAAAGAGATGCTGCCAGTATGTCATAGGAACATCATTTTGGAACCACATTTTGGACAGAGCGCTTAGTCAGCTTAGTCGCACTGAGGCTGCTTGCTTGAATCTGCTTGAAGTAGAATATTCTTGCTGTTATGATAAGTGATATAAGTGTGAGTCGATTTTCACAACATCACCAGGAATTTCTTTGAGTTGGTTGCTTTACCCTCTGGTAAACTAACATAGCTATTGAAAATTGCCATTTATAGTGAGTTTCCCCATAAAAAATGCTGATTTTCCATAGCTATGTTAGTTTACCAAAGGGTATGTTGCTTTTAATGCATTGATGCAGAGCTGTGAAGGTCATGGTAAAGGGCCTGCGCTTAGCCTTCGAAGAGGGAGAAGAAGCAGGCTGCGATCGGGATGTCATTGACAACTGCTGCGGGCTCAGCTTGTTCAGTTGAAGTTGTACTGTTGAAATATGTTGAAATATGTTGAAATATGTTGAAATCCCTTTGTGGATTCAATCTCCAAGTTGGTCTCAGGTCGACGTGTCTATTCCGAACTGCGAATCTTCACAGCGGTTGGGAACCGAATCCCGCCGATTGCCAACCCTTTAAGGAGAAAAATGAGAAAACTATGAGAAAAGCGGAAAACCGGAGCAGCACAGTTCACTCAGTTCACTCCTCCGAGGTCAAAGCAACTCTTCACCGTTTGGCAGTGGAGCAGGCCGTGAGCCACGATTTGTGACGATAGCGCAGCACAGTTGAAGCTGAATGAGGCCGCTCAGCGATTGGCAGAGGAGACTGCTCGGAAAGCAGCCGAGCGTGCAGCTGCAAAGGCCCAAAGGGTTCTGAAACATCTGAAACGACGGTTGTCTCATGATGCAAATTATGGTGACCAGTACAATATAGTACAATGATCAGGATTTTTATGGATTTTTCTTTTGGAAAGCCACAACTATCACAACTTGAGTAGTCTGGCAGCCAGCTAACTTTGGTGATAGGAAGCTGCTCGTGAAGCTCGGAGACAGGCAGCTCTGGAGAGAGGGGAGGACAGGATGGAACGAATTTGTTTGCGATCGGCGATCGAGCATCGATTGAGCATGTTTTCATGCCATTTGAAACTTGTAACTGTAACTTATACAGTAATTTATTTATAAACCTGGCAAGGAGATGTAAGCATGTGCTGAATTGCATCAGGTGAAGTTGGATGAATTTAGGTTTCAACTGCTCCGAGTGTTACAAGGGAACGATGTGAAGTGGAAAATCCCAGTTTAGCCAGTGCAACTCGTACCTAGTACCACTGCAGAACCCTGTCTCCTAGTCTTTTCGACTGGCGTTTCTGTCAAAGTGGCTCTGTTGATGCTATCCTCCTTAAATTTTTCTCCTTGTTGCCAGGTTACCCAACACTTCCCTTTTGCTAATCGTTTTCTGTCCAAAAAGGCCAGCAGAGATGTGCAATACACAATTCTCAACGACCAGCTGATATTTGCTGCTATTATCCTGCCAAGTTCAAAAGCTGTGCTGTGCAAGGAACAGCTGGCAGTTTATGTTTGGACATAATGAGAGTTTCGGATTTCTCTCTCTGAGCATGTGTCCGCTATATTCGGCTATAGACTCTATAGACCGTATTTTTGTTTGTCAGCCCCACTCCAATGAACATTTTGTTATACGCAGCGAGGATTTTGAAGAGTCAGACGAGTCTGATGACGATGCACAGAACAAATTCTATGATGAAGAGGCGGGATGCCTGGGAAACATCCCACAGTGAAGCACCATTTTGATCCAAATTGTTGCATTTTGATGCATTTTGAACATTTTCTTACTTGTGACATCACTTGACGACGCGTTCAGAGCCCAGAGCTTGGATGGAGGAAGAGATCGAGCAGGAGGACGAAGACCCAAAGGACATTGAGGATGGCTCTGCAACTTAAGCTGACAAGAAAAGTCAGATATGGCTATGGATCAATACCTATACATACCATTTTTCGGGGGATGAACAGCCATAAATACCAGCTATTTTGATGTTCGCCAGGGGTTTTCCAGGTTTTGACCCACTGCCATATGTTATCATCATAGGAGACATAGACAAGTGGCACGACTGCGAAGTCTTGTGAATTGCAATGGTGTTACGATAACAATAGGTAGTGCGCAGTTGAACAGTTGCAGCTAATCCCTACCAACAGCATCCAACAGCAAATGGAATAAATATGAAAAACACATATAAAAAAATAAATTGCAATAGCATCCTTGAGCTGCATTTAGTATTCCTCCTCAAAGCATTGATTTCCATAAACCGAAACACATCTAAGAGACTCTCTGGCATCTCTCGCCAAAGGTCCTTAGTGAGTAATTTCAGGAGCAGGATAAACACATTCCAGAAAGGAACCTCAAAGATGTGTAAACATGAACTACTTGTGGCCTTCGGGCTAGGCGGCTAGGTCTTGTAATATTGTGTAAGCTGACCAAATAGAAGGATTGGTTCCTGGTTTGACAAGATAGCAGGAGGCTTGCACAGCTATGGCTGCATTTCTCTGAATTTGACATGTACTTAGGCAGACACGCTTGCTGCAGCCCTCATGCGTGCAAGAGAAATTGGTGTTGCGCTCAAATAGACTGAGAGATCTGAGAGGATTATATATATTATATATATATATGGTGGAATGCATTGAATACTTTGCCATACAGGGCTGTAAGATATATCGTAACTCCATTGACTCTTCAGGTGGAAAGCATGAGATCCGAGACTTTGGGAAGGTGCCACCGCAATGGCAAAACCCACAAGGAACACGCGATGCATCGGATAGTTCTTTTACTTGTCCTCTCTGAACACCTTGGCAAGGGCTTCTTGCAGGAACTGAATGAGGAGGTGGGATATGGGCAGATAGACCATGTTTGGTCTAGGAAACCGACTGAAAACGATGGCCATAGTGACACACACACACACAGACACTATCACACACTAATATGTACAGTAGATATGATACACATGCAAATATTACTATATGCAATATATATATATATATATATACATTGAGCCCGCTGTGCGGGTAAGACATTTCCACCCGCAGACGAAGACGAATTCCGAAGACGAATTACGAAGACGAATTCCCCGAAGACGAATTGCCCCCCGAAGACAATTGCCCACCGGAAGACGAATTGCGAAGACGAATTCCCCGAAGACGAATTGCCCCCCGAAGACGAATTGCCCCCCGAAGACGAATTCCGAAGACGAATTCCCCGAAGACGAATTGCCCCCCGAAGACGAATTCCCCCCCGAAGACGAATTCCGAAGACGAATTCCCCGAAGACGAATTGCCCCCCGAAGACGACTTTTTCACCAAGGACTTGGGAGAAAAGCATGCATACACTCAAAGCCTACATGCATGTCATATATGCATCTAGTTTTTATTTTGGCAAACGGTAGGGACATTTTTTTGTCCATGGTGGGTTTTCACCATATAACGGACGTCTTTGTTTGGTTCACTTGCATATTTTCCCTACAAGGGCCTGTCATGTTAGGAACCGGGCCCCCAGTTCCAGGAACTGGCGGAACCATGGTCACGGTTTCAAGGGTTGGTTTATGGACCTCAAGCTTTGTTGAACAATCCATGAGACCATACTATCCAGCATTTACAACCGACTGGCATGCGCCCAGCTCAAGTAGCGGGGGACCCATAGGACCCACCATAGGACTCGGCAAGATGGGGCCACTTGAGATATTGCCTGTAACCTCACATGACACCCCAACAACATTTAGATGATAAGCACCCAAATTCGCAATAATTAGCAATTGGTTTGCCGGTAGGGCCCCCAAACCTTGAAAATACAATGGGGAGGAAGTAACGAACGGAGCAGAAGTTAAAACGAAAGGAGCGACGTAGGGAACAGAAGGGAAGACAAAACGAAAGGGAAGAGTAACAAACGAAATGCTCTGGATGCTATAGCCTCTGGGCTTGCTCTTTGAGATTTTGAAAATTCTTTTGATGCTACGCTCTTGGCCTTCACCTGAGGCGCTTCAGCACGCCCTTGACGCTACGCTCTGGAGACAGTCGCCTCTTGAATGCTATGCTAATTTTCTCTTGGAAGTTCGAACAAGCTCTTGGTGCTACGCTCTTGGCTTAATCTTGGGTTTTCCGACACGCTTTTGCTGCTACGCTCTGAACATCTCTTAGCTTTCTCCTGGGCCAGTCCGGCAAGCTCTTGATGCTACGCTCTTAGCTGTCTATTGGAACTTCCAACACGCTCTTGGTGTGTTTTATCTTCCAACACTTTCTCTTTGCCTTGTCCTGGGAGGTGCCAGCACGCTCTTGACGCTACGCCCTTGGCTTCTCTTGAAGCATGGCGCGCTATTTTTGCTTCTTTTTGTGACACATTGAATTAATACACGCTCTTGATGCTACGTTCTTGGCTCCGGCTCTGACACTCTCTTGATGCTACGCGCTGAACCTCGTCTTGGAACAGTCCAAGATGCTGTTGACGCTACGGTCCACCACAATCGTGATGATACGCTCTTATAATTTTTCTTGGAACTTCCAACGCGCTCTTGTTGGTGCTACGCTCCGCCTCTTGACGCTGCGGTCTGGAGAAAGTCACGCTCTTCCTGCTATGCTCTTAGCTTTGTTCTGGAACACGCCAGGATGCTCTAGTTGCTACGCTCTTTTGTTCTTCGCTTGATGCTACGCTCTGACCTCCAACACGTTCTGGATGCTAGACTCTTAGGTTTTTCTTGGTCCTTCAACACGCTCTCTTGGTATTGCTCGCTTAGGTTTATTCTTGATATCTGATCGCTATCTGAGGTACGCACTCAACTCCCGCATGTTCTCAATGCTACACGCTCAATACTTTTTCATTGAACTTCCTGAGCTTTCTCCTGGAACACTCCGGCGCTCTCTTCGTTTGGGTTTGGTAAGAAGATAAGAAGGTTCTACTACTTCAACTTAATGATTGATCCTTGCCTCAAGGATCTTCAACTGAGGTTGCAAAAGCACGCCACACGATCTTGAAAATTACCTCTACGCTTTATATTTCGACATAACCTAGCCTTGGTGATCAGGCCAAATCCCTATCTGCCCTCCGGCTCCTCTTCCTCTCTACATTCCTCTATTTATCTTCCCACATACAAAGAATACAGTACGCCTGCGCCCTTGCTCGTCATGCCTAGCCTGTCAACAGGCAATGTGTCGTCAGGCAAAAATATACATACAATGCGTCGTCAGGGGGGTAATGCGTTGTCAGGGGGCAATGCGTCGTCAGGGAATGTGTCGTCACAATGCGTCGTCAGGGGGCAATGCGTCGTCAGGGAATGTGTCGTCACAATGCATCGTCAGGGGGGAATGCGTCGTCAGGGAATGTGTCGTCACAATGCGTCGTCAGGGGGTAATGCGTCGTCAGGGGGCAATGCGTCGTCAGGGAATGTGTCGTCACAATGCGTCGTCAGGGGGTAATGCCTCGTCAGGGCATGCGTCGTCAGAATGCGTCGTCAGAATGCGTCGTCAGGGGGTAATGCGTCGTCAGGGGGCAATGCGTCGTCAGGGAATGTGTCGTCACAATGCGTCGTCAGGGGGTAATGCCTCGTCAGGGCATGTGTCGTCACAATGCGTCGTCAGGGGGTAATGCGTCGTCAGGGGGCAATGCGTCGTCAGGGAATGTGTCGTCACAATGCGTCGTCAGGGGGTAATGCGTCGTCAGGGAATGTGTTGTCACAATGCGTCGTCAGCGGGTAATGCGTCGTCAGGGGGCAATGCGTCGTCAGGGAATGTGTCGTCACAATGCGTCGTCAGGGGGTAATGCGTCGTTTGGGGGTAATGCGTCGTCAGGGAATGTGTCGTCACAACGCGTCGTCAGGGGGCAACGCGACGTCAGGGAATGTGTCGTCACAATGCGTCGTCAGGGGGTAATGCGTCGTCAGGGGGCAATGCGTCGTCAGGGAATGTGTCGTCACAATGCGTCGTCAGGGGGTAATGCCTCGTCAGGGCATGTGTCGTCACAATGCGTCGTCAGGGGGTAATGCGTCGTCAGGGGGCAATGCGTCGTCAGGGAATGTGTCGTCACAATGCGTCGTCAGGGGGTAATGCCTCGTCAGGGCATGCGTCGTCAGAATGCGTCGTCAGAATGCGTCGTCAGGGGGTAATGCGTCGTCAGGGGGCAATGCGTCGTCAGGGAATGTGTCGTCACAATGCGTCGTCAGGGGGTAATGCCTCGTCAGGGCATGTGTCGTCACAATGCGTCGTCAGGGGGTAATGCGTCGTCAGGGGGCAATGCGTCGTCAGGGAATGTGTCGTCACAATGCGTCGTCAGCGGGTAATGCGTCGTCAGGGGGCAATGCGTCGTCAGGGAATGTGTCATCACAATGCGTCGTCAGGGGGTAATGCGTCGTCAGGGGGCAATGCGTCGTCAGGGAATGTGTCGTCACAATGCGTCGTCAGGGGGTAATGCCTCGTCAGGGAATGTGTCGTCGCAATGCGTCGTCAGGGGGTAATGCCTCGTCAGGGAATGTGTCGTCGCAATGCGTTGTCAGGGGGTAATGCGTCGTCAGGGGGCAATGCGTCGTCAGGGAATATGTCGTCACAATGCGTAATGCCTCGTCAGGGAATGTATCGTCACAATGCGTCGTCAGGGGGCAATGCGTCGTCAGGGAATGTGTCGTCACAATGCGTCGTCAGGGGGTAATGCCTCGTCAGGGAATGTGTCGTCACAATGCGTCGTCAGGGGGTAATGCCTCGTCAGGGAATGTGTCGTCACAATGCGTCGTCAGGGGGTAATGCCTCGTCAGGGAATGTGTCGTCACAATGCGTCGTCAGGGGGTACTTGAAATCCTGGTTTTGTTATAACTAGTTATGGAAGTTATGTTAGTTAGTAACTATGTATAACTTTTTTCGGCTTGCCTTTAGTGTCATTCCGCTGCATGATGAAAATTGGTATTTTTAGTAGAAAAGCTGCTTTTGAAATTAATATATGTAGACTTGCACCATGGACATACACGTTTTTTTCCATGTTCAGAAGCTTTATTTTCAAAAAAACATGGGTAGCTGAGAAGCTTTTGCTGTAAACTCATGGAACATGCATGTGAGTAGCAGCTATCTTTTTCCAAGCTTGGCGATAAATTTGGCAAGGTAGCACCACAGTGGCTGCTGTCTTGTAAGATAATTCTTGGTGCATGGAACTGATTAAAACATTTTGTCCATGGGAATGAAGCCAGTGGAGCTTCCAATGTGGCATTTGGCATGGTGCTTCTCCAAGGCATCAATGGTCCACAGTGCACAGGTCAACCAATGTGGTTGCCATGTCAAAAATGGCACCCCTTAATGGTGTGCACCCTGTTGGGTATTTACTTGGCTTCCAGTCACTGGCTGCCATGCAAGGGTGCTGGCAGCCTGCACCCTGCTTGGCAGCCAGTGACTGGAAGCATCAAGTTGCAGGTGCCTGACCCACATGTGCAGTGCCATGGTGGCAGCTATGAGTCATTTGGCGATGGAGAGCTGAATGGCAGCCCTCCTTGTTTGGGGTGGCCCAGCCAGGTCACAGGTTGGGCCACCCCCCCTCCCACCCTACCTCCCTCTATGGGGCAAACCCTGCTTTCAACCCAGTGGCACTGGGTGGAAAAAGGGGTCGTTCCAATGGGCATGGATTCTGTGGCATAAAGTCTTCCCCATGGCTGGTGGCTCAAAGGAGTGCAGTGGCATCCTCTCTTTGGCTTGGGTTTGGTCACATGGCTGTGGATGAAAGCTTGTGGGTGGTGCCCATATGTTCTACTGGGAAACTATCACTACATGCATCCATGGAAAACATCTGCCCCAAGGTTTGTTTACCATGATATGGTGCATGTGTGATTTATGCAAAAAGTGTTTGTGGGCCTGTGATGCTATCCGCATACCATAGACAAAATAAGTCGTTGATGCAAGTTTCCCATAGCTGCAGTGATGATGGGATGGGTCTCTGTCTGTATGTTTAAGGCCTGGAATGGCTGTGGATGATAAAAGGAGAAAATCAACAATGGATATGGTTTGCATCTGAAATTTGGAATTTGTTATTGCAACAAATATAATAGCTGGAAGGTTTTGAATTTGGGAATGTGGTCTTCTTGAATTTGAATATGGAAAGAAACATGGTCTTTGTGAAAGACTTAACATTGGAATAGTTGCATTGTGGCACTAGTGTGGTGGCATTTCCAGAGATTGTTTGGCATGATATGGGAAGCCATGGATGGCTTTTGCAACCTAAAAGGTTGTAATATGTTAAGGTAGTTTCCAAAAATGAATAGGTGGAAGAAAAACCAGTATGCAGATATGGGAAGCCAAGGTGGCTTTTGCGATCTGGAAGATGGAAACCCATATACATTGGCTGCAAAATAAAAATTCTGGAAAAACAAGGGGTACAAACAGCATGTACATATGGGAAGCCAAGGTGGCTGCCATGGCCGCCCCACCCCATCCCAGCAGCAATGCATATTTTGCACACACACACACAAATTGGGAAGGTATACATTGGTGGATGCACAAGTCCTAGCTGTCACTTCATGGCCTGCATGGCCTTCTGGGCTTTCATGGCTTTCTGGACTTTCATCTTGGGCATCGCTTTGGGCAATGCTCTTTTGGTCCCCTTCATGGCCTTCATCTCTGGCATCTTGGTCTTCATGGGCTTGGGCTGGTGGATCTCCAAGCCATTCTTCATGAAGCTGGTCCTCCATGGTGTCATGCACACCTGGCAGTGTGGGAGCACCCAAAGGCGCCAACCCCAAATCCAACTGGTGCATCCCTTGGTGCTGCAGCAAAGACGCAGCAGTGGCCCAAGTGGCTTGGTTCCATCATCCTCTGGCATGGCAGACTTGCTGGTGTCTTTCTTGGACTCCGTGGCCTTCATGGAATTCATGGCGACCTTCATGCTGGTCTTCATGGCTTTCATGGTGGAAAGCTTAGGAGCCATGGCTGCACTGGGCTGGAGATGGATGCACCTACAGGTGGTGGCACAGGCGAGCTTGGGGCTTTGGAATGGCTTCCACAAAAAAAGTCAAAACACATGATCATATGTAAACATAAAATTGGTTTTGGCTGTCACCATGGAAACCCATATGGTTTACCCATATGGTTTATCATCATGGAAATGCATATGCTATATAAATGGGTCATGCAATGGGGAGATATAGAAGTTTCATGGAATGCCACATAGCTATTGAAAGTGAAGCTGGGAACATGGAAGGCCATATGTGTTTTCTTCTGTATAGCAATCAAAGATTGGGAAGAATATGGCATTGGTGGTTCAAGAAAAACCATGGAAGGCACATGGGAGGCCAAAAGGCTTTTGCTAAGCTGGAAGCAACATGCTCAACATGGGAAGCCATGTTGCTTTTGTTAAAAGCAAGAGGTATACACCAGCTGTAAACACACAGCTGGATCACGAATGGCAAAAACATGGGCACATGGGAAGCCAAAAGGCTTTTGGCAGCAAGCTTTCTGTTTGGCCTGCTGGATGCTTGCATCTGGGAATGGTGAAACTATCTCCTGGTCCACCAGTCTGGCTGGCGCAAGTCCCTCACATGGGTCTCCACAATGGCCGCTGCTGTGTGAACGAAGTTGTCGAACTGAGGCTCAGCCCTCCAAGTGCCCATCATGGAACCTATCTGGTTCTAATTCTCTTGGTTGTAGTGGTGGACAAGGCTGTATGCGTTGGACTGCCAAGTCCTTTGGACTGCCAAGTCCTTTGGACTGGCCTGATCCCTTTGGAGGAAGGATTGTTGGGACCTCTCTAGATCCTGGGTGAACTAGACAATGGCATTGGTGGTCACCTGTGGTGGTCAATGGATTTGGTTGCGTATACATGACTGATCTTATTGGTGCTTGAACCAAAAAATAATCATATCATAAACATTTCTTGTTGGTTGGAATATAATATGCAATGATAATAACATTGGGTGTCCAAAGACCAAAGTAATTGAAACACAATGATATCAAACATAGATGGAATATTACATATATTGTTGTCTTTACATTCATGTGATGCCATGTATGGCTTTTGATATATCATGGTATGGGAGGCCACAAGGCCTTTTGCAAAGTACATGGTAGGGGTAGCCATATAGGCTTTAATTGTATTGTAACATGGGATGCCATGTAGGCTTTCAAAACATATTTGCATATTTCAATATTTTGTATATATACATCCAATTAGGACAGATAAAAAAGAACAAACAATGTAACCATATAGAATGATTTATAAGGTAAACTGCACATAAATAATAATATTATAATAATAAAAATATAAAATATATTAATAATAAATAATTATATATTCAATATTATCAAAGAGTATCAATTCCAATTCTAAACCAGTTATGTAAATATATATATATATATATAATATTTTGGCAAAACTGTATATTTAACAAATAATCATATATATGAAAAATACATAAGTTTAGTTGTATCTAAATAGCGACAAAATATTTCAAAAAAAAACCTTTAATTAAAATCAAAAGTAAATGAATTTGATCTTAAATTCACTTCTTGGCTCATATTAAATTAATGCATCTGCTTATTTAAAAAAACTTTAACAACTAAAACTATTATCTCAAATTTGACATTCTAGGCTCAAAAGCCAAAAAAAATAGAAACAAATAGGTTCAGCTGCTGAACCTAAATTTCACAATCTAATTTTTAGGTTCAGCTGCTGAACCTAAATCTCAAAAATCCCGTTTTTAGGTTCAGCTGCTGAACCTAACTCCCAAAATCTTGCTTTTAGGTTCAGCTGCTGAACCTAAAGCCCAAAAGTGTTGATTTTAGGTTCAGCTGCTGAACCTAACATTCTGAAGTGCTGAGTTTTGGTTCAGCTGCTGAACCTATTTGTTTTTGCCACCAAACTTATACTCAACAGCCAAACCTATTTGTTTTTCATTTTTTTTTGTAAAATTATGGCCAAGATCCATGATTTGAGGTGAAACCAAGATTTAAAAAAAACAATACTTTTAAATTTTCATTTTTTGAACACACTCAAACCCAAACCAACTTCACAAAACAATACATGATTGATATTGTTTTCAAACAGTATGCTGTTATGTGTTTACTATACAATGTGCATATAATAAAAATGATACATTATACCCACAGTGGTTGTATTATATGACAAGGCTTCCAATGTATCTGCAAGACACAAATACTAGTCAAATTGAAACAAAGCTTTATTTTTAAATATTATTGTGCACCTTTTTCCAACATTGCTGGCATAGATGTTGGTTTCTATTCATTGGGATCCCATCTCTTATTGGGTCCCAGTTCTTAGACACCAAGTCAGAGACCCATCCAATAGTTCACTGCAGTCATGGGAAACCCTCCCAGCTCACCAGAAGGAGTGAACCAAGTGGCCACTGAACCCAATAACAGTACAGTGGCCAAGATTGGCAGCCTGGCCCTCCAGCTGTGATGGATCTGACCAGGAGGGCCAGGCTGCATATCTTGGCCACTGTATAAACTGGTAGTTGGCATCAATGTTATTGGGTTCAGTGGCCACTTGGTTCACTCCTTCTGGTGAGCTGGAAGAGTTTCCCATGACTGCAGTGAGCTATTGGATGGGTCTCTGACTTGCTGCCTAAGCACTGGAATGGCTATGGTTGATATAAGAAAAAATCAATCATGGATATGGTGGACATTTAGAAAAAAAAACTGTTGGAAGGCTTCAAATTTGGAGAATAAAACCTTCAGAAAATCATGGTATAGTACCTTGTTTTGAAATTGGAATAGCTGCATTGTGGTACTGGTGTGGTGGTACTACTGCCTGGCATGGCATGGGAAGCCATAGAGGCCTTTGCAACCAATAAAACTGGAAACCATGGGAAGCCAACAGGCTACCTTTGAAACAGTATACATGGGAAAAACCATGGACAAGATGGCTTACTTTCATTACTGCACCTTTTGCACACACATTCTGCATGGCCAGGGTCTAGCACTGGTCTTGCCAAAAAAATGCATTGGTTAAAAAAAACACAATGGCATATATATATATATATTTATTTATATTTATATTTATATTTATTTATATTCATATTTATATTTATATTTATATTCATATTTATATTTATATATGGTACATGCCCTCTCACTTGGCCTTCATGGCTCTCATGGTGGTGCTGGTCTTCATGGCTTTCATGGCTGGCATGGCCTTCATGCCCTTAATTAACTTCATGGCCTCCATTGCCTTCTGGGCCTTCATGGCCTTCTAGGCCTTCATCTTGGTCTTCCTGGGCTGGTGGTGGGCCCTAGCAAAGGTTTTGTAGCAGATGTGGTGGTCTCCTGGGTGGTAGCCCCTGCCTGGAAACAGCACCATGTGGGAAGCAAAAAAGTGGTGGCACATGTCTATTTGGGAAAAATGCTGTATGGATTAAAATTGCCTTTGGGCATAGATCTGGTTCTGGAAAATCACCTGCATGGAGCATCCCCCATGGCCTGTCATCCCAGCTGGCTAAGACCATGGATCCACCTGGGCCTCAGCCAAACAGGATGTGAACTGAAACCAATTGGCTGTAAAACAGCAAGGTGCCACATTGGTGCCAAGGAACCATGTTTGGCACCCATTGGTCCACACCAGGAGTTTATACCTCCTGGTATCATTTTTTCTATCCTATTTCTACTTGGCTTGTGGCACTGGCCCTGTTCATGGCTTGGGCCTGGGCAGCAGTTATGGCACTGGCACATGGCTGCCATGCTCTATACATGGGTAGCCATGAAGGCTTTTGGTGCATGGCTGACATGGACAGTGAATCAGTTTGACAATGTATGGCTGCATTGGCTTTGTGCTGTGCACATTTGCCACAGTAGCAGCATAAGCAAGCATTTTATTCAGCTGGAAATTAAACTATACTACTGAAATTATATACTAAACTATGTGGCATTCCCTTTCTGGCCCTTAGCCTTTGCCTTTGCCTCAGCTTCTGGTGGCCCATCATTGGTGGCCATGTTGTAAAGCAATGGCTGGTCCTTGTCAATAGGCGCATCATTGGTCAAAATTGAAATGTTAATGGTCAGGTGGGAGATGGGTAGGTTGGCATCACCCTGGTCTTTGGTCTGCCTGCACCACCAAAATGGCACCAATGAACAATCTGGATTGGGAAACTCATGGGCAATATTGTTTCCATGGCTGGAATTGCCACTGGTGGATAAAAGCTAACCATGGCATTGGTGACCCTTTAGCCTTGATGTGGACAATGTTGGCTAATGGCATCAATTTCAATTGATGTTTCCTTGCAACCATGGCTTAGGTAGCATCTTTTCCAGTTTTGCCAGCATTTTTCAGATGCCATCTGTGTCAACTTTGGTGGCTTGGGCCTCTTCAAACACATTTTGGGACACAGCCATGGCAATTGCAGATCAATGGCATGGCGAATTGAATTTGGTTTAGGCCTAGGATGAACCATGGGACGTATGTGGTACAAAAAATGCACAAATATTTCTTGCCATGGGGAGCCATTTGCTTGGCTTTGGGACATGAATGGCAAACTGAGAGCTTCACCTATGCTGGCAGCAAACTGACTGTATGGGTAGCCATAAAGGGTTTGGCTGCAGCTCTTTTCTTCCATTTCCCTTAATTGGTATGCTACAACCTGCCTCACTTCTTGGTCTTGTGGGATTTGGTGGGCTGCTCCAAAGCAGTGGTAGTGCCTGGTCTCAAGTGGCAAATCACTGGGTCCAAGTGGTCTGGCTCCAGCAGAACTGCAAGATCAGATCTGGCTGGCCTCTTGCCAGATACCAGGCAATCCACAAGTTTGTCACCCACAGTGATGGTCACCACACATGGGGATGGTGCAGCAATCCTTTTTTTCTTGGCTGGTGGATCTGCTTCCTGCTGGTCAAACAAATTATTGTTTCCATCACCTGGATCTTCACAATGGACTTTCTTGATCTCTTCGTTTCTGGCTTCAATGAGTTGCCCCAATGGCTCCAGCTGTGACAAGCTGGCATTCCTCTTTGGCTGCCCACCATGGAGAAGCCAAATAATTGGCTGGGATGTTGGTCTCACTTTGAGATACTTCTGACCTTCATGGTTCAAAATGAGGCTATGTGGGATGAGCACTGGCTTCTCCTCTTGGTACTGAATTTCAATGGCTTCCTTGATGGAGACCATGGCTGAACCAGTTGTATAGGATGGCAGGAGATTGGCACACCAATTGGTTTGAACAACTTGGCTGTCTCAAAGAAAAATAATGCAATGCATGGCATGGGCAGCCAATAAGCTTTCGATTTGTTTGCCATGATGTTGCCCCTATAAATTTCATTCTTGTTTGAAAGAAAAAGCAAGAAAAAAACATTCTGTTAAAATAAAAACTTGCTACCAAACACAAAGGGCCTTTCCACATAAATGAATTATATCATGTTTTTTTCCAATTTGTTTTTCCTTTTGCTTCAAAGTTTGTCGCAGTCTGGGTCAAAATTTTACTTTTTCTAAACCATATTTTTGATATAGCTAACTCTGCTAACTTTGCTAAATATTTAGGGAAGTTAAGTTGAGTTAGCTAAATAAATAAATATGATACTAACTTATGTTAACTTAACACTTATACTTAGTTGTACATAGTTACAACATAGTTAACACATAGCTAAAACATATTTAACACATAGTTAGAAGTAGTTGCTAACAATGATTAACTAACATAACTTCCATAACTAGTTATAACAAAACCAGGATTTCAAGTAATGCCTCGTCAGGGAATGTGTCGTCACAATGCGTCGTCAGG
>CAMXCT020005039.1:0-24033 GCA_947184155.2 Cladocopium goreaui | reverse complement strand
GCTGCGCCATTTTTCGCAAAAAAAAGGTCACTGCAGCAATCTCATTTTCGGGGCCGTAAACACATTGGCTTTTTGGACTCCAAAAAGTGGTCCTCCCCAGTTGCGTTGAAGCTTGCTGCTTGAACAAAACCCAACTTTGATTTACTTGCGTAATGTAAGAGCTTCGTGTTTCGAGCAGGTCGCAAGGTTCCACACGGCCAAAAATGGGATTGCCACGCGCTACCGCTTTTCGCTTTGGACAGGGCCATTTCGAGGCTGTTTTCAATTTCTATTTTAATAGCAGGCGAGACCAAAAACGGGCGCGCCAAATCCACGAGTTGGAGCGTGTGGCAATCCTGTTTTTGGGGTTGCGACATTTGTGGGGAACGGCCCTCGGAACGCACCCAGCTGCTTCAAAAGTTCGCCAGAAAACATGAAACCACAGAAGGCAGGAAGGATGACACAAACATCCACGTGCTGAACTGGGAGGACCGCCTTTGGGAGTCCAAATTCTATATACCTTTCCAACCCCAAAAATGGGCATCAAACAAATCGAACAGTTCAGTGGCATCATCTTGCGCATCTTGCGGTTTCTTGCGGAGTCGTCTGGAGTCGCAAAGTTGGAACTCTTTCAACGCTTTCCCCATTGTAAATAGGGTTTCAGCAGGTTTGTTGTACCGACTCGCCCGACCTCCTTCCGCAAGGACTCCGCAGCTAAAGACATTCAAAACTGGCACCAAAAAACTGTGGTTAACTAAAATCGGAAGTTTTGCATTTCCAGCTTCTTACGGAATCTGCTGGAGTCATGAAATCGAAACCTTCCCCCAACTGTAAACAAAGGATCATTCCGCGTTTTAAATATTTATACTACTTATTCTGTAAAACCGGATGACATGGGACTCCGGCGACATGCACAATTAACCCGACCCGCAAAGTTGCCGCGTAGGAAGGGGGGGGGGGGGGGTCTAGGGGGGCGAAGGGGGGGTAGCCCCAAAAACAAACAACGCATCAAGGAGACCAAAACAAACACTGAAGCAGTGCAAAAACGCAAACACAGCAGAAAAAGCATCCCGCCAGCAATGTCGCAGCGGAATCAGCACCTCACCCACGCCATCTTGCGAAAGCCTGCGACAACAACACCCAAACAATTCCAAACAACATGATGCTTTGGCAAAGACTGGCGACATACAGGCGGGGCTAGAGACCTTCAATCAGCAACCGTGTTCCCCGGAATCCTGCCATTCCGTTACACTTGCAAAAAGTATTGCTTTTTGGTAAAGCTGCGCCATTTTTCGCGAAAAAGGTCACTGCAGCAATCTCATTTTCGAGGCCGTAAACCCATTGGCTTTTTGGACTCCAAAAAGTGGTCCTCCCCAGTTGCGTTGAAGCTTGCTGCTTGAACAAAACCAAACTTTCATTTATTTAATTTATTTGCGTAATGTAAGAGCTTCGTGTTTCGAGCAGGTCGCAAGGTTCCACACTGCCAAAAATGGGATTGCCACGCGCTCCCGCTTTTCGCTTTGGACAGGGCCATTTCGAGGCTGTTTTCAATTTCTATTTTAATAGCAGGCGAGACCAAAAACGGGCGCGCCAAATCCACGAGTTGGAGCGTGTGGAAATCGTTTTTGGTTGCGACAGTGACGATCGGAACGCACCCAGCTGCTCAAAAGTTCGCCAGAAAAATGAAATTCACCAGAAGGCAGGAAGGATGACACAAACATCCACGTGCTGAACTGGGGAGGACCGCCTTTGGGAGTCCAAATTCTATATACCTTTCCAACCCCAAAAATGGGCATCACACAAATCGAACAGTTCAGTGACATCATCTTGCGCATGTTGCGGTTTCTTGCGGAGTCGTCTGGAGTCACAAAGTTGGAACTCTTTCAACCCTTTTCCCCATTGTAAATGGGGTTTCAGCAGGTGTACCGACTCCGCCCGACTCCGGCAAGACTCCGCAGCTAAAGACATCAATGGCACAAAACTGTGGTAAAATCGAAGTTTTGCATCTCCAGCCTTCTTACGGAATCTGCTGGAGTCATGAAATCGAAACTCTTCCCCCAATGTAAACAAAGGAATCATCCGGTTTTAAATATATACTATTATTCTTTAACCGGATGACATGGAACTCCGGGCGACATACACAACCCGGCCCGCAAAGTTGCCGCGTTAGGAGTCTAGGGGGGCGAAGGGGGGAGCCCAAAAACAAACAACGCATCAAGAGACCAAAACAAAACTGAGCAGTGCGACGCCCAATCGTGACAAAACGATCCACTGCCAACGCAACCACAGAAAAAGCATCCCGCCAACAATGTCGCAGCGGAATCAGCACCTCACCCACGCCATGTTGCGAAAGCCTGCGACAACAACACCCAAACAATTCCAAACAACATGGTGCTTTGGCAAAGACTGGCGACATGCAGGCGGGGCTAGAGACCTTCAATCAGCAACCGTGTTCCCCGGAATCCTGCCATTCCGTTACACTTGCAAAAGTATCGCTTTTTGGTAAAGCTGCGCCATTTTTCGCAAAAAAAGGTCACTGCAGCAATCTCATTTTCGGGGCCGTAAACACATTGGCTTTTTGGACTCCAAAAAGTGGTCCTCCCCAGTTGCGTTGAAGCTTGCTGCTTGAACAAAACCAAACTTTGATTTACTTGCGTAATGTAAGAGCTTCGTGTTTCGAGCAGGTCGCAAGGTTCCACACTGCCAAAAATGGGATTGCCACGCGCTACCGCTTTTCGCTTGGACAGGGCCATTTCGAGGCTGTTTTCAATTTCTATTTTAATAGCAGGCGAGACCAAAAACGGGCGCGCCAAATCCACGCGTTGGAGCGTGTGGCAATCATGTTTGGGGTTGGGGACATTGACGCTCGGAACGACACCCAGCTGCCTCAAAAGTCGCCAGAAACAATGTGAAACCACAAAAGGCACGAAGGATGACACAAACATCCACGTGGTGAACTGGGGAGGACCGCCTTTGGGAGTCCAAATTCTATATACCTTTCCAACCCAAAAATGACATGAAACAAATCGAACAGTTCAGTGACATCATCTTGCACTTCTTGCGGTTTCTTGCGGAGTCGTCTGGAGTCGCAAAGTTGGAACTCTTTCAACCCTTTCCACATTGTAAATGGGGTTTCAGCAGGTGTACCGACTCCGCCCGACTCCGGCAAGACTCCGCAGCTAAAGACATCAAAACTGGCACAAAACTGTGGTAAAATCGAAGTTTTGCATCTCCAGCCTTCTTACGGAATCTGCTGGAGTCATCAAATCGAAACTCTTCCCCCAATGTAAACAAAGGAATCATCCGGTTTTTAATATATACTATTATTCTTTAACCGGATGACATGGAACTCCGGGCGACATGCACAACCCGACCCGCAAAGTTGCCGCGTTAGGAGTCTAGGGGGGCGAAGGGGGGGGGAGCCCAAAAACAAACAACGCATCAAGAGACCAAAACAAAACTGAGCAGTGCGACGCCCAACCGTGACAAAACGATTCACTGCCAACGCAAACACAGAAAAAAGCATCCCGCCAGCAATGTCGCAGCGGAATCAGCACCTCACCCACGCCATGTTGCGAAAAAGCCTGCGACCAAACAACACCACAAAAAATTCCAAACAACATGATGCTTTGCAAGGGACTGGCGACATGCAGGCGGGGATCTAGAGACCATTCAATCAGCAAACCGTGTTACCCGGATCCTGCATTTCCGTTCAACTTGCAAAAAAGTATTGCTTTTTTGGTAAGCTGCGCCATTTTTCGCAAAAAAAAAGGTCACTGCAGCAATCTCATTTTCGGGGCCGTAAACACATTGGCTTTTTGGACTCCAAAAAGTGGTCCTCCCCAGTTGCGTTGAAGCTTGCTGCTTGAACAAAACCCAACTTTGATTTACTTGCGTAATGTAAGAGCTTCGGGTTTCGAGCAGGTCGCAAGGTTCCACACTGCCAAAAATGGGATTGCCACGCGCTACCGCTTTTCGCTTTGGACAGGGCCATTTCGAGGCTGTTTTCAATTTCTATTTTAATAGCAGGCGAGACCAAAAACGGGCGCGCCAAATCCACGAGTTGGAGCGTGTGGCAATCCTGTTTTTGGGGTTGCGACATGGCGCTCGGAACGCACCCAGCTGCTTCAAAAGTTCGCCAGAAACCATGAAACCACAAAAGGCAGGAAGGATGACACAAACATCCACGTGCTGAACTGGGGAGGACCGCTTTTGGGAGTCCAAATTCTATATACCTTTCCAACCCCAAAAATGGGCATCAAACAAATCGAACAGTTCCGTGACATCATCTTGCGCATCTTGCGGTTTCTTGCGGAGTCGTCTGGAGTCACAAAGTTGGAACTCTTTCAACCCTTTTCCCCATTGTAAATGGGGTTTCAGCAGGTGTACCGACTCCGCCCGACTCCGGCAAGACTCCGCAGCTAAAGACATCAAAACTGGCACAAAACTGTGGTAAAATCGAAGTTTTGCATCTCCAGCCTTCTTACGGCATCTGCTGGAGTCATCAAATCGAAACTCTTCCCCCAATGTAAACAAAGGAATCATGCGGTTTTAAATATATACTATTATTCTTTAACCGGATGACATGGAACTCCGGGCGACATGCACAACCCGACCCGCAAAGTTGCCGCGTTAGGAGTCTAGGGGGGCGAAGGGGGGGGAGCCCAAAAACAAACAACGCATCAAGAGACCAAAACAAAACTGAGCAGTGCAAACGCAAACACAGAAAAAGCATCCCGCCAGCAATGTCGCGGCGGAATCAGCACCTCACCCACGCCATGTTGCGAAAGCCTGCGACAACCAACACCCAAAACAATTCCAAACCCCAACAGATGCTTGGCAAGACTGGCGACTTGCAGGCGGGGTAGGAGGACCTTCATCAGCAAAACCGTGTTCCCCGAGAATTTCCTGCATTCCGTACACTTGCAAAAAAAGTATTTGCTTTTTGGTAAAGCTGCCGAATTTTTCGCAAAAAAGGGTCACGCAGCAATCTCATTTTCGGGGCGTAAAACACATGGCTTTTTGGACTCCAAAAATGAGCCTCCACAGTGCGTTTGATTGAAAGCTTGCTGCTTGAACAAAACCCAACTTTGATTTACTTGCGTAATGTAAAGAGCTTCGTGTTTCGAGCAGGTCGCAAGGTTCCACACTGCCAAAAATGGGATTGCCACGCGCGACCGCTTTTCGCTTTGGAAAGGGCCATTTCGAGGCTGTTTTCAATTTCTATTTTCATAGCAGGCGAGACCAAAAACGGGCGCGCCAAATCCACGCGTTGGAGCGTGCGGCAATCCTGTTTTTGGGGTTGCGACATGACACTCGGAACGCACCCAGCTGCTTCAAAAGTTCGCCAGAAACCATGAAACCACAAAAGGCAGGAAGGATGACACAAACATCCACTTGCTGAACTGGGGAGGACCGCCTTTGGAGTCCAAATTCTATATACCTTTCCAACCCCAAAAATGGGCATCAAACAAATCGAACAGTTCAGTGACATCATCTTGCGCATGTTGCGGTTTCTTGCGGAGTCGTTTGGAGTCACAAAGTTGGAACTCTTTCAACCTTTTCCCCATTGTAAATGGGGTTTCAGCAGGTGTACCGACTCCGCCCGACTCCGGCAAGACTCCGCAGCTAAAGACATCAAAACTGGCACAAAACTGTGGTAAAATCGAAGTTTTGCATCTCCAGCCTTCTTACGGAATATGCTGGAGTCATGAAATCGAAACTCTTCCCCCAATGTAAACAAAGGAATCATCCGGTTTTAAATATATACTATTATTCTTTAACCGGATGATACTGAACTCCGGGCGACATACATAACCCGACCCGCAAAGTTGCCGCGTTAGGAGTCTAGGGGGGCGAAGGGGGGGAGCCCAAAACCAAACAACGCATCAAGAGACCAAAACAAAACTGAGCAGTGCGACGCCCAATCGTGACAAAACGATCCACTGCCAACGCAAACACAGAAAAAAGGATCCCGCCAGCAATGTCGCAGCGGAATCAGCACCTCACCCCACGCCATGTTGCGAAAGCCTGCGACAACAACACCCAAACAATTCCAAACAACATGGTGCTTTGGCAAAGATTGGCAACATGCAGGCGGGGGTATAGAGACCTTCAATCAGCAAACCGTGTTCCCCGATCCTGCACATTCCGTACCTTGCCAAAAAAGTAGGCTGTTTGGGAAAGCTGGCCATTTTTCGCAAAAAAAGGTCACTGCAGCAATCTCATTTCGGGGCCGTAAACACTGGCTTTTTGGACTCCCAAAGGCGGTCCTCCCCAGTTGCGTTGAAAGCTTGCTGCTTAAACAAAACCAAACTTTGATTTATTTGCGTAATGTAAAGAGCTTCGTGTTTCGAGCAGGTCGCAAGGTTCCACACTGCCAAAAATGGGATTGCCACGCGCAACCGCTTTTCGCTTTGGACAGGGCCATTTCGAGGCTGTTTTCAATTTCTATTTTAATAGCAGGCAAGACCAAAAACGGGCGCGCCAAATCCACGAGTTGGAGCGTGTGGCAATCCTGTTTTTGGGGTTGCGACGTGACGCTCGGAACGCACCCAGCTGCTTCAAAAGTTCGCCAGAAACCATGAAACCACAAAAGGCAGGAAGGATGACACAAACATCCACGTGCTGAACTGGGGAGGACCGCCTTTGGGAGTCCAAATTATAATACCTTCCACCACCAAAAATGGGGAATCAAACAATCGGAACAGTGCGTGACATCATCTGCGCATGTTTGCGGTTTGCTTGCGGAGTGTCTGGAGTCACAAAGTGGAAACTCTTTCAAAACCTTTTCCCCATTGTAAAATGGGGTTCTTCAGCAGGTGTTTTACCAGACTCCGGCCCGGACCTACGGCAAGACTCCCGCAGCTAAGACATCAAAACTGGCACAAACCACTGTGTAAAATCGAAAGTTTTGCATCGCCAGCTTCTTACGGGGAATCTGCTGGAGTCATGGAAACGCCATCTTCTCCACAATGTAAACAAAGGAATCATCCGGTTTAAATAATGCTATATTCTTTAACCGGATGACATGGAACTCCGGGCGACATACACAACCCGACCCGCAAAGTTGCCGCGTTAGGAGTCTAGGGGGGCGAAGGGGGGGGGGAGCCCAAAAACAAACAACGCATCAAGAGACCAAAACAAAACTGAGCAGTGCAAACGCAAACACAGAAAAAGCATCCCGCCAGCAATGTCGCAGCGGAATCAGCACCTCACCCATGCCATGTTGCGAAAGCCTGCGACAACAACACCCAAACAATTCCAAACAACATGATGCTTTGGCAAAGACTGGCGACATGCAGGCGGGGCTAGAGACCTTCAATCAGCAACCGTGTTCCCCGGAATCCTGCCATTCCGTTACACTTGCAAAAAGTATTGCTTTTTGGTAAAGCTGCGCCATTTTTCGCAAAAAAAGGTCACTGCAGCAATCTCATTTTCGGGGCCGTAAACACATTGGCTTTTTGGACTCCAAAAAGTGGTCCTCCCCAGTGGGTTTGTGATAGCCGCTACTGCACGTAAAATGTCACTTGCTTTGATTTCACGCGAAGGGAACGTTTTCTTTCCAATGACAGGCTCAGAATCAGCCCATAGTTGCTGCAGCGTGTATCCTGATTTTGGCTCCATGTACCTTCTGTTCCATACTGCATGTGTGAGACCATTGAGGTGCGTCATGGTTGATTTCAACTGAGTCTCTTTCATGTCATATTCTTTAAGCATGTCGTCTAGTTCTTGCTGGCTCGCGGCTCGATGAATACAACATTGTCTGACGGCACCATCAATGTGCAGTGGCCATCCTACGGGCATGTAGGAGTCCTCAAGGAGTCCATCCCCATTCTGCTCGATGATTGTGCCCAGCATAGGGACATCGATTGTTGCCTTCAGGCTAACCTGTGCACGTTTGCACTCCACGTGTCAGGTGCTAATGGGCATCGGGCAGCCAGCAATTCAAGCGATGGGAACTCCGGTTGGTCTTTCATCGGCAGCACCTCTTCCTTAATAACTAACTTCAGCCCGTGCATTGGCTGGGGCTGTTGCCCTTGAGGGTCTTGGTTGGGTTGGGGCGTGGTATCTTTGGGTGCTGCAATGTCTTCAAACCAGGTGGAGCGGACCGACTGGACGCCTATGACACTGGCAGAACTTGCGCTTTTGATGCTTTCTCTGCGCAGGCTGTGGTACACTGGAGGGATCATCCATGCCGGCACAAACACTGTAATGAACTGCACGTTCCAGATGACCTGCAGGTTCTGTGGCTTGATTTCGGGAGTGATGCATCTTACCTGACTATCGATCACTCTAGTGCATGATTCGGTCAAACGATGCTGTGACTCAAGCCAAGGTATAGCTCTCTAAACAGTGTTCCTTGAGCAACATAAAGGAAAGATGAGGTGCCCTCACTTCCAACACGTGCGTTGCTGATATTAGAAAGGTGACTAACCATTCACCTAAAAATTCAATCATCTTGACTTCAAGCTTTGGGAGGATAGTCTGTACCGCTCGGAGCGCTGCTGCAATGTCTGGGACATGTGTAGGTGAGGGCAGTCCGACTGTTCGTCTGGCATATTCATCGGCAAAGTAGAGTCTGCACAACTTGGAAACCCACTGGCTCGGTTTCTCCATGTCAATTGTGATCTTGGCCAGGGGCCACAGGTCTGGAAGCGTGGACAGACAATGTAGTAATTCTGAAGTCAGGTCTGAGGAAATAACTCGTAGAGCTTCGCCTTGCGGGTGACAGTCGACCGTTGGCCCTACTGCGCCTTTGCTTCTTTGTGTATGGGTGCGGGCTGTTCTATGCACTGCTTGGATGGTGGACTCATGTTGGTTGACCATAGCCCTCAAATATTTGCACGCGCGGACTGCTGCTCTCCTTCTGTTTGGCCCATCCTCGGGCTGATTCTTGGCAGCTGGTCTCTTGCTTCTTCTTCCCGCGACCGGGTGGGTTCTGTACCAGGTGTTGGTGCAGTCTGAGCGATACCTTGGACTGGCGTCTCTTTACCACATGGCAGTTGGTCGGGGATTAGCAACGTCGGGTGTACCCGCCATCCGTCAAAGAAGTAGATACCTGGCAGAGACAGGATTTCCTGCTCTGGGCCGGTCTGTGCTACATCTTGTCCAGTGCGCGCCTTGTACAGTCCTAAAGGCAGGCACACGTATGTGGGAAAGGGTGTGTGATTAGCCGTGTAGGCATACAGAACAACTTCGGGAACGGGAGATTCTGAACGGGGATCCATTTGTGTTGAGCTGCTAGGCCTGTTTTGACTTCTTGGAGGCGATCTCTGTTCAGCCA
Source organism: Cladocopium goreaui (assembly GCA_947184155.2). Classification (NCBI taxonomy): domain Eukaryota; class Dinophyceae; order Suessiales; family Symbiodiniaceae; genus Cladocopium; species Cladocopium goreaui. Next base: position 14,768 of record CAMXCT020005039.1, on the reverse strand, counting down.
AGCGAAGGTCAGACCCTTGAACCAATATGAGACGGTATCTCGCCCGCTTCACTTCGTTCGTTTGCTGATCTTGGTATTGATTGGCGATTGCAAGGGAAGGGAATTCCCATGCTGGCGCAGAATTCAGTGACCACCTACTTAGCTGTGCAAGATTCTCCTGTTCTGGGTCGGCATCGAAGTCGGGCCAGTCCCATGTCGTTTCTCCTCTTCGAAGGCCCCGGATGCCATATGCTATGGTCGCGACCACCTGCGCCATGCCCATAAGCCCCATCATGTCTAACGGGGAGACCAACAGGGTCAAGGATTTGGACCGGGCGAGTCCGACAGTGATTCGGCCAAGGCAGTCTTCCGTATCCTCCGTAGGGGAACCATTGGAATAGTATTTGGTGTTCAGGAATCCGATACTTTGCTGAGCTACGATTGATCCTGTGCTGTTCCTCCTGCTGAGTTGGCTATTGTTTCTACGCGCAGAGTGCGGGCTTAATCCTTCTTAAGCACTGAACGGTTCAAGTTGTTTTTGTGGTCTGTTGCAGTGGTCATTACGAAAAGCCCATCCGCAAACCCAACATTTTTGGGGAAGGGGGAGAGTACCTCTGAGACAGAGCGTTTTTAAGTCTGTCGCTACTAATCCATTAATTCTAGCATTGGTGTCCGAAAGTACGAATTGAAACCCCGGTGGTCGGTCTGGAAGTCCACCGGAAGCAAAACTTCCCAGTTCCCACATTTCATTGATGAATCTGCAGAGGTCAGGGTACCGAACTGCCACTACTGAGTGGTATCTCACAGGACTGACTCTTGAACTGGAAGGGAGCATCAACCCCCAGGCATGGATGTCGCTCACTCCGGCGGTCTGAGAGTTTAAGACTGCTTGGATATCACCAGCCATAGGTAGGAGGGTAGCGGCATGCTGCAAGATCCAGGCAAGGCGGACCAGGGATCGTGGGAAGTTGACCGTCGTGCCTTCCAGCAGTTCTGCGTCCACGAAAGAGGAGGAGTGTCTTTGCACATGTGGCTGGGCGGCTTCAAATTGAGTTCTCAGGCCTGGGAGGACGGTATTGGCTGCTCTGAGGTCTTCCGTAGCTTGTGGCGAGAGTTGGCTTGTCCATAGCTGACCTAACGTGTGCTGGCCTCGACGGAGTTTTGACTGAGGGTAGCTAGGCCTTCATTGGACGAACCGTCCAACAGCCGGATCATTGCATCTGCGAGATTAGCTGGCATATAATAATTTCGGTCACTTCGCAGCCCATGTTTTTTGGACAACAGGAGTTGTCGGGATCGTTTCGCGTTGCGGGCTGCACGATCGATGCCGCCGGGTGTTTGCTCCGAGTCTCCTGTCCACAGGACGAGGGGTTGTTGCCTCATTAGGCTGATGACTGCAATTTCCCTGTCAGTGCCATATTGTCGCCCTTCATCAATGACCATGAGGGAAAGCTCTTGCATGAAACCTCCTAGCGTGGACCATTGCATGGTGAGATCCTGGGCTACCGTACCTCCTGTAGCCAACACAAGCTGGCACTTGTTCAGCATTTGCCTTCTTTCCCTCGGATGAATGTCGAATTTGGTATGGGAATAACTGCTCTTGTTACGTTCTTGGTCCCTCACCAACCTACCTATGCGCCCAAACACCCCCGACGGGGGGTCGAGCCATAGGAGAAGGTCAGCAAAGGATCTAGTGCCTGAGTTTTCTTTGCATATAAACAATATTTTAAGACTGTCAGTGGTATCGATTTCAATTAAGGCCAGGATGAGGATTGCCATCGATTTTGACTTGCCTGCACCGAAGAGTCCTTGAATACACAGGTCTAATCGATTGGTGAGCAACGCCATTGTCACTGCACAAAGTGTGCCCAAGACATGTCCATCCAGTTCAGCGGCGAAGGAAAGTGCAGTTGTGCGGGTCCATTGATGGGGTTCGCCTTCCACATGACATGGGATTAGCACCAGGCGCAGCAACTGTCCGCACAAATGCAAGAAATGTGATCGTTTGTTGCCATCCATTCCTTCAACTGCTGTTTGGACATTGTATATGCCTAATCCCAGGTGGTACCTGCACGGGGGAGTTTGTGCGACAGCAGTAACCTCTCTGGTGGGTTTGGTACATCCGAACATCCACATTGTATGGAGGAAGAAAGTCCCTGGGAGTGGGCCTCCCTGCCCCTGAACGGTAGCATCGATGGGTTCCAGGCGTTGGCCAGAGGCAACATACCAGTCTTGGAGGGCTAGGAACTGTTCTTGTGCAAAAAATTCAATGGCTGGCCCCGAAAGAAAGGCTACCTCGATGAATCTGGGGTTACACTGTCTGTGTATGCGGGAGGCAGGCAGCTCATCCTTGCTTTTGGATGTGCGTGGCGTGATGGCAAGGACTAACCCGAAAAGGATTTGTAGGTCTCTGCCGTCGTCGGCTGGAGCATCTGCGGTGCCTACCATTGCAACGAGTCTTCCCGTGCCTATGGGGCTAACTTTGTGGTGGTGTGCATCGCTCGCTAGGAGGCTGAAGACTTCAGTTTTGCCGAGGCTCGGGTGTCGGAACGCAAATGCATCTTGCCCCCCTTTGACTCTCCAGTGACCAAACTCGCTGCCTTTGAAAAGAAATTCGAATGTAATTTGTTGCCATGGTTGACGGATAGGTCCAGCACTTTGCATTGTGAGCCCTGTCTCATTATGGCCTTCGTTGGGGCTGAGCATTGGCAGATAGTAGTCTAGCATGTAGACAGCCATGGGCAGTTGCAGGGTGCCGAGGAAGTGTTGGACCATGGTGGTATAGGTGAGCAATTTGGCCCTTGACGCAATGGTAACAGTTGCTAACGAGGCCAAATACTGAGTTGCCTCTTGTTCCGAATGTACCAATGGGTTGTGCACGGCGATGTGGTTGACTAGTGCCTGTGTTGTGGTCTCGGGCAGCTCGCACATAATGGCTAATTCACGCAGAAGTCGTTTGGCTGTTTTTGGGAGCTCGAAGCTGCACCATGATATCAGGCGGAGGGGAGCTTGTGAGTAAACCTCAAAGGGAAGCACACCTGGGGTACCCTCTAACTGTGCCATGTCCGGTCGTCCCTCTGGAAGGGCAACTCGTGTCCAGTGCGAATAGCTGTGTTGTGCAGTGCCTAGGTATGCTCGCCATCCTGTGATGTGTGTGATTGCAAAACCCTGATGCTGAAGCAGTTTGATGTCTTGGTTAGACGGGTTCCATACGCAAAGCCGGTCATCTGCATGGTGGATGAGGTGTACCTGTCGGAGCTGGGACAGTCTGTGTGTCGTCAGAAGCGATGGTGGCAGAGCAATGGCTGCTAGCACGGTTTTGCCTTCAATGTCTGGGAATTCCGTAAGGATGGTTTCCCATACCATTCCTGCATACGAGCCTGCGCTGTGGCCTCGAATGAAAAGAGAACCTACCATATACCCTGTTAATTTGAGATATTCTACTGGACGGATTTCGGGGGGCAGGCACACTCCGACCAATGGATGCGCAACTAATAGTTTAGTAAAAAGTCGCAGGCCATGCTTGTACCCTGGCCATGGCGGTTTCCTATGCGCCGGGGTAATGGGACAAAAGCGTAGCAATTTCATGGCACGGCTGATGATCTGTGCTTGCAATTGGTCAGCGTCGGGCACTCCAAGGACACGGCACCAGGTGTGCGCACCAATTGGAAACATGGCTATATGCAGTAGCAAATATTCTTGTGTGTGGGCAGTTCCTGCAATTGTGCCAGCTCTTGCATTCCAATCGTCCTGCTTGCTGAGAGATGGTCCATACACATGTGCTTCCTTTTTGCAAGCTAGCAGTACATCCCACTCTTCATCGAGTTCTCCTCCACCCAATCCAGTGCACTGAACATCCAGGGACCCTGGGTCAGCGGGATTGAGTTGCCAGGTTGTGTTGTCCATGACAATGATCTTCCATTCAGTGTATTGAGGGTCTGCATGGCTAGCAAGAACTTCGTTGATGGCCAATTCTGCGTTGCTAGGGTCAATTCCCAGTCGTTGTTGCAATGCTTCTAGGAGAGGGAGAATTTGGGCAGTAGGCAGTTGGAGGCTAGCTTGCTGTCCGCAAAAGACATGGGCAGTCTGGCAGGTCTTAGGCCAGGGTGTGTGGTCGTTGTTGCAGTTAGGGGCTTCCACTGGCGTCCAAAGGCTCTGAAGCAGCAACACTTGCGTCTTGGTAAGGCTGCGCTTTTGTGAGACATGTGGCCTGGCTACTAATTTACTTCCTCTGACGAAATCGCAGCCTGTGGGGTGTGTCCATAGCGGGGGTGCTTCATCAACTCCTATGAGTGAAACAGCAAGCGCTTCCACCTTTGCTTTGCCACTGTTGGAGCTTTTGCCCCAGGCCTACTTTGCTCCCATGGAAGGCATGTACTATTGGTGGCAGGCTATACCCATTGTCTAACTCCTTGCTTTGAAACAATTTGTCCCCTGGGAGGCAGAGTATGGGGAAGTCGGCTGGGAAGACAGACATGGGGGAGAGTGCTCCTTGCTCGAATATGGGGCGCGCCCAGGTGAGGAAGGGCGGGGTTCTCTCGACAAAGTCCGGTTGTAAGTAGCGACCATCTCCGTGACGCGGCCATTCTCCTTGCTCCGGGAGAGGGAATGCAATGGTTCCAGCCCATTCACCTAGCATTGCCCAGGCATGTGTCCAGTCAAGCGGGGTTCTGGCCTTACATCCTAGTAAAGGGGTGAGAACAAGTCCGCCTCTTATCGCTTCCGCGGGGTCTTCCGGCACGGCTGTAGTGGCTAGGAAACTGGCTCGGCTGTTGTAAAGCGCGGTGACCCATTCGTCTGCCGATCTGCTATTGGCAGAGTGGGCTATTCGTCGTGCAGGTGCATCACTCGAGGAGGAGCCTGGGGCATCATTCGGTGGCATGCACGCATCTGGGGTTGCTTGGCCCATGTCGAGATCTGCTGCACAGGTCGGGATATGCCCTGTAACAATGATCAATCCGGCATTGAGCTCGGCTTTGGCTTCGGTAGGGAGGAGGACTGCCGGCGGGCACTGGCTAGAGCTGGCCATAGTATTGTGTTGCATTGCTTCGGCTCTGCTTGCCTTATCCGTCATGAGGTTGACCAGTTCGGCTATCTCGAAGAGTGAGGTCGGCACGCAATCAAAGTCTATCAGTGCAAAGTTTACAGTGGGAAACACTAAGCACAGCGCCTCTAGAACTGCAGCACCAGCCCAGGTATAATGGACCTGATGCAATCCTGTATCAGCGTTTATGGGAAAAGGGATAGCAGTTGTTTTCTCCCGGTAGGGGCCAGTGACTGTGCATCTGCCTTTGATCCATGGTGCAAAATGTTGCCAGTAGGCAGGGGGATTGGTGCCTGACAGCGTGCGGTTGTCCACAAAGACATAGACATAGACAGTGTCATACTGCGATACCCATGAGAGGTTGTCTACTATCCACTGGAAGAGTGTCCTATGATGGACCTGGCTGGCTGCGGGGCGACGGATTCCATTCCCTTCGTCCACCATGATGGCTGGGTATGTCAGGGGTGACCGGGGCATTCGACGAGAGCCGACATCTGCCCACTTCCACTTTTGCTTTATGTCGTCCATGCCGAGTGGGGTTTCAATTTCTTTTTCCGACAGGAAAAGTTCGTCAAGTTGGTGGCTTATTTGTAAGACCCCCTGGACATTGGAGAAATCTATAGGCGCGGCAATTTCCCACTCCTCTCTTGGGGGAGGCTCAGCTCCTTGTAGGAAGTAGGGAGTGTCATCCTCGGCCTCTAGGGCGTCAAAGTAGACCGATTGGTCACTGTCAGCTGACGCATCCTCGCCTGTTTTTTCTGTGATGGTTGGTCCCGTTGGTTCAATGTCTGTATCTGAGTCGTCAGGGTCATCCGACGCCAATGAAATGATTTTTTTTCCGTCCAACGCCTTCATGGCTTCCGCCAGGTCGTTCAACATGTTTGAGATCATGTTGCAATGGGTATTAATTGATTAATTAAGTCATGCGTAAGCCGTCTCTGTAGAGTGGCCGCAAAAGTAAACTGGTGGAGGACCGATACATAGTCCTGTATGCTGTCACGATCATCCAGAACACAAATCCGACGCCAATGAAATGAACCTATTTGGTGTCATGAGCTGTTGTAGCATGCTGTCGTGGGCGTAACCCTGAACAACCGGTACCCGGTGTCAGGTTCCCAGTGAACAACTAGGACTAGTGAATACTGTCAAGGCGGTAGAGTTCAATATGTGTCCAATGAATTAGCAAAGCTAGGGAGACCCCGAACACCCGGTACCCGGGGTCGGGGTTCCTCGTTGCAGGGCCAATTCAAGTGGAGTTTAAACAAAACAAAACAATCGAAGCTTGTCTATCACCTTGAGATGCGAATTGAGTGGTTTATGTTGCAACTCAGCTAGCTGATGAAACCTTATTTCCTCTAACACCAAAAAGAAGTTGAACGCAACTTCTAAGCGAGCCCTCCTCTTCACTTCCTGCATGCGTCCCCGCGGCCTGCGTATGCATAAGGGTTTGTGGCTTGCTTTATTGGAGTGTTTGCACCTGGGTTCATTTAAGCCTTTCTCTCTGAGGGTTTTTGTCTGTGAGCAGATTTTTCTTGTTTGTTTGAACCTGTGCAAACCTCAATTTTTTCTTCTGTCAAACAGTTGACCCACAAACTCTTGCGGTTTTTCTCAGCGTGTCAGCATTACAAGATGACAGCACAAACATGGTAAGTATAAGTTACGAATTCTGTGCAATGGCCGCCATTGACTTTCAAGGTATGCCTCCATCGGGAGGGAGGGAGGGTTTTCCACTTTTGTGTGGATTTCGTTTTTGAGAGCCATGTGGGTGTGATAGTGCCTCTAGCCGGGATCCCACGGATACAAAGTCAACAGTGAACTTCTTTTTCCTGTGCTCTGGGCATTTTTGGGATCATTGAGATTTTTGCAGTGGTGAGGTTCTTGTTTCTGGCCATTTCAGACCTTCTTCGTTTTTGCACTGTTTTTACTGCATTTACGTGGACAGTGACGACTTTTTCTTGCTTGGCGTAATGACTGCGAAAAATCTGGAGTGTGATTCGAATGCTGGAAGTTTTGCTGAAATGGTTGGGGCCTTACCGTTGGTTGCTGCAGATGAGGTGGCACACAATGCTGTAGCTGATGCTGAATTTCGAGCTAATGGTTCTGAGTTGGAACCAGGTACACCCATCGATGATTTGTTTGGCAATACATCTCCTCTTGAATTTGCAGGTCCAGAATTGCAGGTCGATTCAGAGAGCAATATTCAGGGATCCACAAGCCCCCAGCGCTCACGTGCAGATGTGCCCATCTCAAAGGCAGACTACAATAGGGCCCTTTTCGAAGCGCGTTTGAGTGCCATTGGTGAATCAGAGCTGAAACTACCTTGGGAACAAGGTGTTTGGAAAGCCATTTTTTCAGATGATGATAGCGATGTTTTTCCCTCAGTTTTGCCACCTGTTCCAGGTGAATATCTTGTGCAGGCTTCTGCAACAAGTTCGGCGTCTGGAGATGCGTCGGAGGCTGCCGAGAAGAGCATGGCAATGAGCTCAATTAGCCAAGAACTGAAGTTGCCTTTTTACTCGTATGCGATCAAGGTTCTTCCAGACAGGAACGCATTGGAAGAGACAGAAAAGGTTTGGTCACTTGCATTGTTCAAGTGGCAGCAGATCTTTGAAGTGTTGGGTTATCCTGGACAGCTTGGCAGGGAAATTTTACAGGAACAGGTGGAAGGCAATCCGAATGCAGATTGTATGGCTCTCAGGGATTCACTGGGAATAAAATCACCGAGAACTGCCTTGAAACGTGCTCAGACTTTGTTGCAGTATTTTTCATGGCTACAAATGCATATTGTGGGGTGGGATCCATGGAACAGATCGCATTGCCTGCGATACCTGCAGCAAGACGGACATTCAAGACCATCAGCTTCAAGAGGCATGACGCTACTGGAGGCATTCAGATTTTCAAGATATGTTTTGGGTATTGAGATACCAGATGAATTGCTTTGTGACCCTCAGCTGCGTGGTAGGGCTCAACGTTTGATGGCAGAAAAGGCTTCCTACAAGCCTGCAAGGCCGCTCAAAGTTTCTGAGGTGGCGTTGTTGGAGACCTCCATGCAGGAGCCCATGGATTCAATTGACAAGTACATGTTGTGCGCAGTAATTTTTGCAATCTTGTCGCGTTCAAGATGGTCGGATCTGAAATTCATTGATCAAATTTGGATTGACAAATTGGAATACAAAGGTGAGCTTTATGGTTTTGTGGAGGCTTGCACAAAACATCACAAGACGGCCACTACACTGACAAAGAAGCAGTTGTACATGCCGTTGGTTGCACCAGTGTTGGGGGTAACATCGGTTGACTGGACAAAACATTGGGTTCAAGCTTGCGAAAGTATTGGAGTTGATTTTCGGGATCAGCCTTTTGGTGCGTTGTGCAGAGCAGCATCTCATGGTGGTGTGTTGTGCAAAAGACATTGCACTACAGAAGAGATTGGCACCTTCTTGAATAGAATGCTCAAAACAAACGCTGAGAACTTGATCACGTCACATTCCTTGAAACACACGACGTTATCATGGTGTGCGGCCTATGGTCTGGATGAACCTTCTAGGACACTACTGGGTCACCATGAGCTCCAAGGTGCAAAGGCTATGACTGTGGATTTGTTGACGAGACCGTTACAACTGTACTGCAGTATGTTATCAAACATACGCCTGGATCATTTCAGACCAGATGTGTCACGCACTTCACGTATGGTTGATCTCTTGAAGATTGCAGAGCAAAACACGGAGTCTGGGCGTCAGACGCAGCTGGAGTTCGTTGACCCCCAAGAAAGGGCACAAGCAGAGCCGAGTGAGGAGGCTGTTGAACATGCCTCGCCTACGGGTGCAGCCGCTGTGCCGATAAATGAGGAGCAGTCTGATGACGAGGCTTCGAGCGAGATTCCATCTACTGGGTCCAGTTCTTCTGACAGCTCGTCGGATGATGGGGCCGAGGGTGCAAATCCGTCGGGGTTGCACATTGAGGGCCCGGTCTGGAGAAATATAAAAAGCCATGTGGTGCACAAGTGCGCTGAACTGAGGTTCCAAACTGCATGTGGTAGAAAAGTGGATGAGGCTCATTTTGAGCTACTGGAGCGAGGTTGCTCCACCTTGAATGCAAGATGCAGCAGATGTTTCAAAGGAGAAGTGGTGTCAGACATGGCTGGTCTGGTGAAAGCACTGGACCAGAGCAAGTCAAAGCGCTTAAGGCGGCAGTGACACCTTTGGCTGCGCGTCAAAAAACAGAAAGCTGGAATCTCAACTTTTCATTTTTCAATCTATCATTATCAGCTGGAGTTTGACTGCTTTGCACGGTTATGTTTGGAACATCTGCGAAAAGTTGCATTGAGCTTGCAAATTTACTGAAAGCAGTTTTTATATAGAAATGGCCAGGGGGCCATGGGAAAGCCCAGAGCTGTGAGCAGCTCATGAGCAGTTGACCCCTGGTGAATGCATAGGGGTCGCAGCTCAGGTTCGAAGGAACAGTCCGGTGTTTGAACCGGTCAGTATTAAAGCTCATTGCATGACAAGGTTGACATGAGAAATAAAAAGAAGTTTTATGCATGGCATGAGTTTTGCGAGAGTTTTTGACTAAAGTTTCTTCTCAACATGTAGAGTGGTGCTGTGAGTTAAGCAGGGTGGTTTCCCTTTTTCTTCCTCCGCATCTCTAAATTGCTTAGTTGGCCCTTGCCGTGATGGCTTCCTCATCGTTTCTGGACTCAGAGGCCACTTTTACGCAACAAGCGACAGAAGCTGGCCTGGGTGAACAATGGATCGAAGCCTTGAAGGGCAACTCCCTATCGACTTTTGCAAAATTGAGTTTTGCGGTTACCAGTCCAGGAGTCGCTGCATCTGATGATCAAATCAACACCTTTCTTGGTACCTTGCGGAGGGGGGTTGCACCTTCGATTGCAGACATGGCGGCTTTCAAGCGGGTGCTCTTCGAAAGTCAGACTCTTATGATGCATTCCCTGAAAGCTACAGCCAAAGGTGAGGAAACTACGCCAAAGAAAATGTCTGCCCCGGAAAGAGAAGCCCGTTTGGAACTTCAGAAGCAGACGTTCCGAGGCCTTGATATTTCTGGCCCCCTAGAGCCAGCACATAGTCTTTATGATTTGTGCGCAAGTATGGTTGAGAAGAACGAAGTGGCCTACATAGGCCCTACAAAGTGTTTGTCTCGGCAGCAAGAGCTCATGGGAGCTAAACCTGAAAAAGAATTGCAGCTCGATGTCAGCAAGACATCCTTGGTGGTGAAAGAGCAGGCCAGCAATGCGGAGATACACATTACATCAGACCTTGGTCTTTACCAAGCCCTTCAGCGTAGAACTTTGGCATTGGACCTGACGGGCATTGCATCCTATGAGGTGATGCGCAAATGGATTGACAGGCTGTTTGCATTGTACGCCCAATCTCCTGCACCAGGTTTTTCAAAGATATCGCAGTCGCAATTGTTGCGTGCAGATCGACAGGCCTTCATCAGAATGAGCGAGTTGTTCACAGGCTCACTGAAGGCACCTATTGCTGCCGGCAAACCGTTGGATCCATACATTGAGAAGTTGGAATCAGATATGACAGTGACGTACTTCATGTTGCCAGTGCCCACCAGCCATGCGGGCAGCTCGACAGACAAGTCGGACAAAGACAAAAAGCGACCTGAGGCGCCAAATACCAAAGGTGGACAACCACCTAAGAAGGTCCCCAAGGGAAATGCCAAGGGTACCAGCAAGGGCAAAAAGAGGGACCCAATTCCTCAGGCCTTGAAGGGCCACCATTCGAGGACACCTCAAGGCGAACCCATTTGCTTCGGTTTCAATTTGGGAACCTGCAAGCAGGGATCAAAGTGCCCCAGACAGCATGTTTGCTCGGCGCCGGGATGTTACAAAGTGCATCCCCAAACTGAACACCAGTGACCAGAGCGTTCAAAGGCTGATGTTTCATCACGTGGTGGCAAACGTAAGTTCCAAGCTGTGGCAAGTGAACATGTCAACAGAGATGACAATGTGAGACCAGAGTTTGGGGCGCATGGTTTCTTCTGCGTGGAGCTTTTTTGCGGGACAGGTAACCTGACCTATGCAATGAAACACTATTTTCCTGACAGTTTTGGGGTGGACCACAAAGTGGGCAAACAGCGAGTGAAGATTGTTTGTTTAGATTTGACAAGGCAGGACCACCAAGAGCTGGTGGAACAGTGGCTCCTTTCGGGGCAATGTTTATGGGTGCATTTTGGCATCCCTTGCGGGACGGCGTCAAGAGCAAGAATGAGAAGGCTTAGCAAAAAGCACCATGGGCCGCCTCCCATACGGAACTCAAAATTTCCGGATGGCATTCCAGGAGTGCAGGGACTACACTTGATCAAACTGCGGGCGGCTAACCGGCTTTACAGCTTCATGAGAAAGTTAATTTTGCTGTTGGACAAAGCGGGCGTTGTTTGGACGGTTGAAAATCCATTCACAAGCCTTCTTTGGGAGACCTCCTACTGGCGAGATATTGCAGCAGAAACTGACCCTTTTTATTGCGAGTTGCACAACTGTATGTTTGGAGGGCAACGTTTGAAGCGTACATGTCTTGCTTCCAATAATAAGGCTATCATGGCATTGAACGTTCTTTGCGATGGCAGGCATGAGCATGCTCCCTGGTCCATGACAGATGGTGTATTTGATACTGCTTTGGAGGCCGAATACACTCCCATGCTTGCGAAGGCTCTGGCGGCCGTGATTTTGGAAGCAATTGCGAAGGAATATAAGCTGCCAAATGTTGTGCAATATTCCAAGCGTCTTAAGTTATCGCATTTTCAGGCAATTGCGGCAGCCAAGCAGCCTACTAAGGCGATGACTATGCACCTGGTGCCAGAGTTCTCCCATGTGATTGTTTTGTCCAATGTACCCTCCAGCACTTCTTTTTGCAATGAAACCGCAGTGTTGGCCAAGTGTATCCACATACAATGTGGTGAGCAAAGGTTTTTCATCCCCTGTGCTAGTAAACTTTTGAGAAAGACTGTTAAAAAGGGGGGAGAGAGCCGTCTTTTCAAATTTACAGTGGAACGTACACCTTCTTTGAGGCATCTGGCGGATGTGCAGAGGCCTACGGACACGACGTGGGATGGTAATCTGTTTCTTCAATGCCACAATGAAACACAAGTTTGCAAGGAGTCTGCTGTGAGTTTGGAAAGCCTGGCAACAACAGAAGAGTGCGCCGATTGGGTTTTTGGAGTTAGGTGGACGCCTGAACAATTTCTGAAGCAAGCGGTATATGTCGGCCACCCTTTTTCTAATTTTTCAGGCCTTCCTGCGGAAGTGGGGGGTGCCTGCGTGGATATTGCGTCCATGTCAAAGGTGGACATTGTAAACAACCGGTGCAGCAAACTTGGTGAGTGGGTCAAACTTGCAAGAACTTTACAACCGGAAGAGCAGAAGCAGAAAGAGCTGATGCCAGCGGAGCGCAGGCGAATCCTAGAGGGCAAGAAACTCCTTTTGATGAGACACATCATAGATACTGAAGGCTATGACGACAAAACCCTGGTGGATGATGTGTCGAACGGTTTCTCGCTTGTTGGTGAAGTACCTAAATCAAACGTTTTGCCCAGGAAACTTCTTCCAGCCGTTATTTCTGAGCAGGAGTTGCACGCGAACTCTCACAAGGCAAATCTTGCACTTAGATACATGACTAGGAGCAGCGGTGACCTTGAGCTGGATGAGAAGCTATGGGCTAAGACCATTTCAGAGGTGGACAAGGGTTGGATGCTGGGGCCCCTAACATGGGACACCTTGAACTCGGGGGACACTGTTTCAAGAAGATTCCCGCTGGAACAAGGTGGAAAAGTGAGACCAATAGATGATTTGTCCCAGAGTCAAATAAATTCTACGGTGACTTGCTATGAGCAAGCGACGGTGGATGGGCCTGATGTAATTTGCGCCTTTGCCACCTTCTTGATGAGATGCTTAGCCGATCAAGGTAAACCCACCACTTTGTTGGGGCGCTCTCTGGACTTAGCGTCGGCTTACAGACAACTTGCAATAGCGGACAGTTCAAGGAAGCATGCCTTTCTGTCGGTATACAACCCAGCGTCCAGCTCGGCAGAGCTCTTCCAACAGGTTGCCTTGCCGTTCGGCTCTCGTACGGCGGTGAATGCTTTTATCCGTTGTGCACGTTTCTTGCAATGGACGGCGGCGAAGTGTTTGCGACTTCCCCTTTCTTGCTACTTTGACGACTTTGTGTCTTTCTCGCCCCCGCAACTTGCAAGCAATTCTCAGGCAGCCTTGTGTTTGATGTTGGATGTGCTTGGTTGGGGCTTTGACAAGGAAGGCCCCAAGAGTGATGACTATTCCCAGCTTGTTTGTGCTCTGGGGGTAAAGTTCGATCTGAGCAGTTGCAAGGACGGCTTGTTAAATGTTTGCAATACAGAGAAAAGGGTGAAAGAAACCACAGCCCTGCTGGATGAAATTTTGGCGCTTGGTGCCTTGAAGAAAAGAGATGCCCTAGTTGTAAGAGGTAGACTGGCCTTCTGCGATGCTTTTATCTTTGGAAGGTTGGGAAAGGTTGCGTTGCAAGAGCTGACCAGGCATGCATATGCGTCCCCCTTCACAGAGAAGATTTCGGATGTTCTGAGGAATGCGTTGAAGCTTTTGAAGGAAAGAGTTCTTGGAGGCAAGCCTCGTGTGTTGTCGTGTCGCATGTTGGACACACTCTTCCTGCTTACGGATGCAAGTTTTGAACCAGATAGTGGAGCTGGTTTGGGGGCAGTGCTTGTGTCGGAGAAGGGCGTTGTTATGGCTTGGTTTGGACTGAAATTGAGTCTGGATCAGTTAAGCACTCTGATGGAAGGGGGAAAAGAGACAGTTATAGGTGAGCTGGAGACTTTGGCCGTTGCGATGGCACTACTGCTGTGGGCTAAACACCTTGACTCTACGCAGTTATTGGTCTACATAGACAACGAAGGTTCAAGATACTCACTGATAAAAGGATATTCAGTTTCTCGCAGTATCACTGCGATCTGTGCTCTTGCGGCCACCACCTTGGACGCTCACTACGTCCTGCCTTGGTTTGGAAGAATACCATCGTTTTCGAATCTTGCAGATTTTCCTTCACGTCAAATGAAACACCCCTTGTTAACGGAAGATGCTGAAGTTCCTAAAGAGGAAGTTGAAGCAATGTTTGCAAGCAGCATTGACTTTGTGAGGAAAGCCTCTTCACCACAATGAGATGGGTGGGGACCGTGGCGAAAGCGGCGGTAGGATTTCCCCACTTGAGTAGGAAAAAGGTGAAGGCGCTCTTTTGTTATCAGTGTTGCATTTGTGCCTTGCAGTTTCCTTGAAACCTACGGAAGATGTTTTTGGCCTCCGAAGTCTGCGTATCACGATGGCGTTTATATATATATATAAGTGATATATATATATATATATATACGTGGTTTTTGGTGAGGTCGTGACTGGTGCTTCAGCACTTGTCAATAGAAGTGTGACGCATGTAGCTGGTTTTTTTGGTGAGGTTTTTTCGGCTCGTTGGTTTTGGTGTGTTTGGAAATAAGTTGCAACTCAGCTAGCTGATGAAACCTTATTTCCTCTAACACCAAAAAGAAGTTGAACGCAACTTCTAAGCGAGCCCTCCTCTTCACTTCCTGCATGCGTCCCCGCGGCCTGCGTATGCATAAGGGTTTGTGGCTTGCTTTATTGGAGTGTTTGCACCTGGGTTCATTTAAGCCTTTCTCTCTGAGGGTTTTTGTCTGTGAGCAGATTTTTCTTGTTTGTTTGAACCTGTGCAAACCTCAATTTTTT
>CAMXCT020005038.1:0-24063 GCA_947184155.2 Cladocopium goreaui | reverse complement strand
CACGCTTTGCGCTCTACACTTGACACTCCACACCCTGCACTTCACACTCCCAACTTTCGACTCCACACTCTACACTTTACACTCCACACTTTACACTCTACACTCCCCACTTTAGACTCCACACTCAACATTACACTCCGCACTTTACACTCCACACTTTACACTCTACACTTTAGACTCCACACTCTACACTTTGCACTCCACACTTGACACTGTACACCCCCTTTTACACTCCACATTTTCCGCTCTACACTTTACACTCCGCCCTTTACACTCCACACTTTCCACTCCACACTTTCCACTCTACACTCGGTACTTGTACTCCACACTCCACACTCTACACTCCACACTCCACACTTCAGTCTCACAGTCTACACTTGACACTCTCCGCACTCACACTCTACACTCCACACTTCATACTCCACATTTTACACTCGACACTCTACACATGGATCGAAAAAACTAACCCCTGTTCGGGGTTCTCCTTGTTCAGGAGACTACGTACTGTTTGCTGAGCGCCCGACCGGCCCTTGTTCAGGGCTCTCCTTGTTCAGGAGATGCCAGGGGTCGGCGGCAGGGGGCGGCAGCCCTTAAATAATCCAGTGGATTTAGGGGCACAGTATTCTCAAACAAAACCACAACATGTAGGTTTGCCTTTTCTTACATTCCTTTTTTCAGCCAAGCGTGGTTTATATTTATATTTACTCATGGCGTTCTTGTCTCTCTCGGTTTTCTCGGTTTGGCTTTCGATTGTCCCACTCTGATTCTTATTGGGGATAAACGTGTCAGAAACCTTTCAAAGAGACATACATTGACATACATCATACATCTTGTGAAAGAACAAACACTGGAAGGATTCGAACAGGGCACCTGGGAGTAACTCGCTTCTGTTGCCACCGCTTCCTGCAGAATTTGCGCTCTCACGGTGTCAAAGCGAATGCTCGTAGTCACGATGCTACCTGGGACGCTGGTTGCTCAACGGTACCATGCTGCGCCGTTGAATCATCTCCAAGTCACATGGATAAACATCCACATAAACATCCCGGCGGAAGCGTTACCGGCGTGCGAAAATGATCAAAATTACTACGTCCTCGCAGCGAGGAGCCAGTTTTTGCATTCAAAACCGATCAAAAAAAAAGGTCCGTCTACTTTGGGAATGACAACCCTTCCATCACTTCAGCCTCAAAAAGGGCAACCGCAACTTTTTCTCACATTGAAGACCATAGAGCATAGCATCAAGTTCATGTGGAAATGCCAATGAAGATCATAGAGCGTAGCATCAGGTTCATGTGGAAATGCCAATGACGTTATTACCCCACCCCACCCCAGACTATCGGATGCGGATGTGTGGAATTGCAATTGAAGATCATAGAGCGTAGCATCAAGTTCATGTGGAATTGCAATTGAAGATCATAGAGCGTAGCATCAGGCTCATGTGGAAATGCCAATGAAGATCATAGAGCGTAGCATCAAGATCATGTGGAAATGCCAATGAAGATCATAGAGCGTAGCATCAGGTTCATGCGGAAATGCCAATGAAGATCATAGAGCGTAGCATCAAGATCATGTGGAATTGCAATTGAAGATCATAGAGCGTAGCATCAGGTTCATATGGAAATGCCAATGAAGATCATAGAGCGTAACATCAAGATCATGTGGAAATGCCGATGAAGATCATAGAGCGTAGCATCAAGATCATGTGGAATTGCAATTGAAGATCATAGAGCGTAGCATCAAGATCATGTGGAAATGCCAATGAAGATCATAGAGCGTAGCATCAAGATCATGTGGAATTGCAATTGAAGATCATAGAGCGTAGCATCAGGTTCATGTGGAAATGCCAATGAAGATCATAGAGCGTAGCATCAAGATCATGTGGAAATGCCAATGAAGATCATAGAGCGTAGCATCAAGATCATGTGGAATTGCAATTGAAGATCATAGAGCGTAGCATCAGGTTCATATGGAAATGCCAATGAAGATCATAGAGCGTAGCATCAAGATCATGTGGAAATGCCAATGAAGATCATAGAGCGTAGCATCAAGATCATGTGGAATTGCACTTGAAGATCATAGAGCGTAGCATCAGGCTCATGCGGAAATGCCGATGAAGATCATAGAGCGTAGCATCAAGATCATGTGGAAATGCCAATGGAGATCATAGAGCGTAGCATCAAGATCATGTGGAAATGCAATTGAAGATCATAGAGCGTAGCATCAAGATCATGTGGAAATGCCAATGAAGATCATAGAGCGTAGCATCAGGTTCATGTGGAAATGCCAATGAAGATCATAGAGCGTAGCATCAAGTTCATGTGGAAATGCCAATGAAGATCATAGAGCGTAGCATCAGGTTCATGTGGAAATGCCAATGACGTTATTATCCCACCCCACCCCAGGCTGCCGGATGTGGATTTGTGCGACGGTAACGAGTCCATTGGCATAAACATGATGGTTAGCTCAATTGCAGCCTGACAATACCTATGATTTCCTATGGTGTTTTCGATGCGTCGTGATTCTGATTCTGATTTTGCCCTGTCTGGATTGGAAAATTCGAGTACAAGCAGTGCGACTGCAAGATCTGAGTCACTCAGCACTATCACGGAGAGCAAAGTGCAGATCGCAGCCCATGGAACTCCCAAAGACTCTTCCAGTGACAAGCAGGCAACAGGGTACCTGCCGTGAACTCAGCATCAAAGATGACCAGCAGAAAACGGGATACCCCTAAATCATCCTAAATCCATTGGTTCATCATCAGTTTCCCCATTGAAATAGCTGTAATGGAAGGTACACCCCCCTTTTCCATCCTTTTCCGACAGGCCCAGTTCAAAGATGCTTCAAGTTTCAAGATGGCTAGCCCTCACAAGTGTTGCTGCAACTTAGGCACAGCGACAGCAGGATCACGGCAAGGGTCGTCCGCTGCTGAATCTCAGCAGCAGCCTGCAATGTAAAAAGTAAGCTGAGTTCGGCCCATCGCCAAGCCTGGCAGGCAACAGGGCTAGGCTTCCGCTACATCGCAAGGCGATCTAAAACACAAAAAATCAACCCCCAAATAGATGGAAAAGTAAAATCCGATTAAAGTGATGAATACGTACGTCGTGGTCAAATGTGGTCAACCTCCCTTGAGGCGTGAGAACTCGGCAAAAACTGACGGAGTGATAAATTGGACCTGTTCTATCTTTTTGGGGATGACTATAGATTTTGTTTATATTAATTCTGCAGAACATCACAACTAAACACAACTGGCCAGGGGGCTGTCCGCCACCAGGATGCCAGCTTCCAACAGTGTCGCAGTAGCCGATGTTTAGGGCAAAAGCCATGAACATTTTCGTGGAATTCATGGCATCTGCTGTGGCTGCATGGAAAGGGAGCTCGTCCTCCACTGTCGTCAATGGCGTCGTCAAAATCTACGTAGTCCACGGCCTTGCTACCAGCCAGCTCCACCTCCTGAAAGCGGACATGCTGTGTGAAACAGGTCTTGGAGTTACCATGAAAACAACGTCCAAACAAAAGGAATGTTTTATTTTTCCTGTATGATATAGATTGTTGTAAACAGCAACAGGTGAGTGTTTTTTCCAAACAACACTCCATGTTTTCTTTTCAAAAAACCTCCGGATCGGATCCTGGACTTGCGGCTGACATCCAGACCAAGACCATGACCAGGAAGGTTCAGCAACTCCCTGGCGTGAACTGTGAACAAGAACATGACAAATTCATAAATTGATCAGATATATTTAAAATCTGAGTGACATTGATGAACCATGATAAACTCATATTTGAACATTTTTAAATTGTCTCGGCTACCTAGGTTTCGTGCATTAACTCACACCAAATCAGCATTAGGAGCTCCCCGGCCTCAATCGTCAACCGAAGATCCAGTCCCCTCCTAGCTCTCTTCAGTTGTTTGACGCACGCATACCTCGTCGTACGAAATGGCAACTTGGCCCTGACCACTCAGCTACTCCAAGTTGAACAAGCGGAATTCATGGTGGGGGATGTGTACTGCCAATGTGACAATGTGGCAATGAATGCAGCGGAGGATCAACGACTGCTTTGCTTCAGGAGGAACTTGGCCACAGCGCTTCAGCTGCAAAACCAACTCTTCCAGCTGTAGCTTTGTGAGCGGCTCCCATGAGCCCAGCTCCACCAAGGACCTGAGAAATCTCTTCAACTCTATGTAAACATAATACAGATACCATGTACAAGTAATAAAAATCGCAATACACATGATACCCAAAATCACATCCCCATCCACAAAAACTCAGCTGCCAACGGAAGGTTGGAAAACCACAGCTGCAAAGATTTCAGCGACAGTGCGAGGCACTGCTCTGTGTCGAGCATCTGTGCCAAGCCGGACGCATCTGCCAACCTGGAGCCCGTGAAGCGCAGGGTGAGCTGCTCCAGTGGAGGCATCTCCTGCGAATTCGACGGAATGACAAACGCACACCAATCATAGTTGTGTGTATTATATCCATTCTCAATCCATGAAATCCATAGCATAGCCCTATTTTTGTTGGTCAAATCCGTTCAAATCCCCGACTTATCTCATCCCCGCCGTGAAAATCCTTCAGACCCCGCCACCCGCGCCTTCTGGAAGTTCCATGATTGGACCCCGGTAAAGGCCAGATCCAAGCGGAGCAGACGCAGTTTCCTGCAGTTTTGCCCTTTGAAAAGCTGGTTAACTGGTTGAAGGGAAAATTTTAACCGGAAAACATGGTTTCGCATCAAAACATATAGGGGCCCCTGTGTCTTAAAAAATGAATGACTGGTAAATTTGGTATGGCAACAATGGCAGAATCTTTCGAAGAATGTTCTCTTCCATGATCAGACTTTCAACTTTCCTTGTGCGACATGCTGGAACCCCAGCCCGAAAAGCCTCGGCAAGTGATTCAGCAGCTGCTGCAGCGAGTCATCCCCAAAGCCACGGCAGCCTGTGAAGGACAACTCCACCATATGCCGTGAGCTGTCGGCCGCCAGGGCTCTCCGAAGGTTGCTGGTGTCCTGCCCCTGCGTAACGGCACCAAACCAGGAAGCGATGGCAAAATGCGCTGCCAGGGCCTTGTTCCTCAGCCCATCTTGGGAGCAACATGACGAAACTCACTTCCCAAGAGATCAAAGAACTCAACAGAAACAACTTCCCAAAAGATCAAGGAAACACATCCCAAAGAAACACGCTGCGCCACCTCAAGTCGATCGAGGCCCAGCGTCACAGCCGAATAATTTGGATCTTGAAGGGGCGCGACGTCAGTCAATTCCTCAGGTCCACGAAAGGTGTCAGGTCTACGTCCATCTACATCCAGGTCAACCCATTTCAACCCATGTGCCATTGATATCAACCATGAATCATGTGCACATTCGATCAGTGATCCTGACAACTCAACGTTTTACCTCGCATTTCAAATCTGACCATCTTACTTTCCGCTTATACTTATATATACTCTGCATATGCACCAAGACCTCCAAACAATGACAAAAACAGAGAAAAAGCTGCACACTTGAAATATGTTTCGGCATGCGCGACTTTGAATTTCACATGGAGAATCAATGCTGTAAGTTCTCATGTGTGGGCATGCAAGCCATGCACCGGACCTGGCCTTCGTCCTTGCTTGCGGCAGTCTGATGCAATTGAGGATACGGATCTTGTCCTCTGCTTTGCTGGCGTCAGCCTTTGAGATGTCGACGCTGAGACCCTGGTCACGGCACACATCGGCACTCTGCTGCGCTGGGGTACAGCATGACCCGTCTGCTTTCTTCACTGATGAGCGATTCCGAGGGTCAAAATCCGTGCTACCCATTTGCCAACGTTTCCAAAACAGAAAAAAAATCACATGAAGGATCAGTGAAAAAAACCTGGAAGAGATCCCTCTTGGGTTCGACACAGCTTGAAGTCCGCCTTCTGCGCGAGCAACGTGGGAAAGTTCGCTTCGCGCAAGGCCTTCGCCAAAAAGCCCAGCAGCGGCATCAAACGCGCCTCTGGGGCTGCCAGACCATCAGTGATCACGTGCGCCTCAGCATGCCATGTTTTTCAGGTTTCTCGCAAGTGATTCCGTGGAAAACAACCATCTCATGGCCACCTCATTGCACTGTTTCAACTCATCTGCTCAGTCGTTTCACAGCCGTCATGGCCTCATTGGAGGAGTCAGTCGCGGCCACATCCAGCAGCAGTGGCGTCCCGGTGTTCCGCTCTTCAACCTGGACTTAGCCGGCTCGAAAAACATCACCGGCTGATAGGCACAGCCTCTGATTTGAGTGATATCTGCCATATTTCAGAACCACCACCTATGCACTTCCTTAAAAAAAGGGTGTGTTCTTAAAACACGGTTTGTTCTTTCATATTCTAAGCCTACTAGTATTTATCATATTTGTATATTCATCAAAAAACAAGGTTCGTTCTTTCATGTTTTAAGCCTACTAGTATTTATCATATTTGTATATTCATCAAAAAACAAGGTTCGTTCTTTCATGTTTTAAGCCTACTAGTATTTATCATATTTGTATGTTATGTATTATATTTGTTTATAACCTTCTCTGTGGGGAAATGGCTTGAAGAATTTCTGCTGAACATTGGCTGGGCCACAGCAATGCTTTCTTCCAAACAGCACCAGATCCTGGTGAAGGGAGTGGTTGTTGTTGTTGTAAGCGGACGTCAACCTGCTCCTCACCGAAGTGAAGTAGTTAAGACGCCATAGTATGCCATCTGCGAGAATCAAGTTCCCATACTTCTCCAAGCAAAACTCAAAGGAAGCGAAACCTGCCTGAAATAAAAAAGAAGTAAACACAGTGCGCCAGCTAGCATTCCGCATGGAATGTTTGTTGATCAAGTACGACTTGCCAAAAAGGTAAAGTCCGTAGCCTCTGCAGACACCAAACTGCTGCAGCCCAAGCCACGGCTCGCTGATGTCGCTGCACAGCCGCAGCGATCATGGAGCGTGAGTCACGCAACACCTCACCTGCCTGAGCATCGGCTGTCGCATTGAGAACGCGGCAGAGATGAACATCAATCCAACCATCTGGTGGTGTCCAGTCAGGCACCTTGTTGTGAGAAGGGATCCAAGTGCAAACAGTGCCCTGAATCAATAAGCCGCTGATCCGCTGCCAGAAAAGCGGCAAGTCACCCTCCCAACGGCCAGTGCTAATGCCTCGCCGAAGCCGCCGCACCAAAGCCTGATTGTCAATCAAGAGCATCACCGGTCTGTTAGCTGCAGAAGAGGCTAAACGAGCTTGCAGAAGAGCAGCACGCTCACCTGCAGCAGGTGTTTGCTCAAAACCAGTCACGGCACCTTGAACAGTGGTGCCTGAAAGTGTCGAAACCGCCCAGCTAGCTCTTTGCCATCGATCACAGGAAGTAGCTATGATACAACTGCCGTCCAAACCCAAGGTGGGTCGCTGAAGAGGATCGAATTGCTGAATAAAAGTAACCAAAGCAGGATCTGCAACCATGTTGGAAAAAGGCAACACAGGAGGAGCATCCACAAGTGGAACCAGCAAACGACGTTCAGTAGCGCTCCTGAACTCACCATCCCATGGCTGCGCTTGGCAGTGAAAAGTGAGATGTTCTCGATCAGGAGACCGCAATCCACATTCACAACTCAAAGCAGAACCAAAGCGCTCTGTGACCCTGCCATCCCCTGCAGCACCAGTCAAAACCCTGCGACTGTAGTAATCCATGCCTAAAGCTGCATTTGCCTGAAAAAGGAAAACCGGCTCCTTGCCGTTTGGCCATCGACCATCCGTTTTGGTGTCTTTAGTCCACAACCCAACGAGCCATGAATGGATAGCGGCCTTTTGCAAGCTTTTCAAAGACATCCACCCAGGTTTCAAAATCCCAGCAGGCGTGTGCCACAGGCCATCGTCAAGTCGCCATTTCCAATCTTTGAGCACTGCTTTCCAGCGAGGAGCAGGCGAGGTAGCTGCAGGCAACCCTTGGGCACGGCGGCATTGCCGATTCCATTCCGCCCGGGCGGCGGTGAACTGGAGCGCAAACATCGGATGTAGTCTTGCAGAACCCAAAGAATTCCAAAAGAGCAGCCGGCTCCTACCTGGAGGAGCCCTTCGACCCCAAAGTGCAGTTTCGATCATAGATGTCCATGTTCGAATGGTTCTTGCACTGAAGTGATGAAAAGCACCGGACCAAGCAAATAAAGATATCACCAACTTATGCACCAATGCAATGCGAGTGCCTAAGTGCTGTGCTGCCAAACGAATTTTGAGACACCGTCGCTGAATGTTGTCACTGACAATATCCGCATCAACACAAGAACTGGGGCGTGACAAATTGTATTGAATGCCAAGCAGTGTGAAAGTATCCGCAGGTACACCTACTAAATCTTTCTTCTTGCGCACCTTGGCAACCAGATGCGGTTTGGTGGCGAAGCTAGCCAATTTGTCAGGGTGAAGTTCGAAGCCGAGAATAGCATCGGCTTGCGCTCCCGCAGTCATGGCGTTGATGACCACTTCAAAACTTTGACAACCTTGTTTCCACATGGTGCGATCGTCCAAATAAATAGCCAAAGAAATCCTTGGTTCCTGCCGTTTGACAAACCTCACCCAAACTGTCATCAAAGCGTTCAGTAGCGCAGGGCTGGCTGGACAGCCTTGCAACAAACCCCGTTGAGCAATAACCGGATGAGGGTGATAAGAACCTTGCCAAGCAAACCAACGACGCTGTTCACTGTAAAAATCAGCGAGTAAATCACAAATTGATGAGGGAGCACCGAACCATCGCCACACTTTAATGGCTGTCTGAGGGCAAACTGAATCAAAACACTTGCGAACATCAGCTTTGCACCCGACCAAATCGACACGAGACTGCTTTGCCGTGCTGACAGCTTCGTAGAAACGTTCATGGACTTCCATGATGCCCTTGCCTGGTAGACCACCAAAAAGTTCGGGCGAAGCCCATTCAGCAATCCAATGCTGTAATTTTTTCAGAGTGGCACTCATGCAAATACGCCACAGGACAGTGACAATGGCTAAAGGGCACATGCCACCAGTAGCTTTTGGTAACAAAGCAATTCTAACATCTTTCCACATCGCAGGAACACAGCCATGTCGCAAGCAAGCATCCCAAAGAGCACCGACCTGATCCCAAAAAGCAATGGGAAGATTGCACAAATGGAGAGCTGTCCAGGCATCCATGCCCGGAGCCTTGTCCTTCGCTTTGAGCGCAATCCGAACCAATTCAGAACCACTAACCTGAATACAGTCATCCGGCAATGGATCGCTTGCAGAGCCAATCTGAGAGTACAACTGGTCCCCCAGATTCAAATTCGGAAGCGACCCTGGATTCCAATACCTCTCCCAATCCAATGCTGCGCACTTGGCCCTATCTGCAGGTAGAATGGGGCCATCAAAACTTGCAGTAGGACTGGCGGGCGGCACCTGTTTGACCCACCTGCCTAGTTTGGTGGCATTTTCCTGCACGCTGTCCTTCCACGCCTCCAAGCGTAACTTGGACGCTGCTGTAGCTTCTGCATTTGCCAATTCTAGCACTGCACTAACCAACCTGGGGTCATCCAAAGAGAAAAAAGCCAAAGAATGATGTAAATGAGGGCCATCACGAACCAACTTCTTCTCCAACTCTGGCAACGGGGCCTTTTGGTACTCCACCACTCTTCGTGCGAAGCGTCTGAGCTTGCGCTCTTTCACTGTTTGCAAAGAAGGCGCTTTTGAAGACGGAGGACTGGCAATTTGCTGCGGGCCCTGGCGCATAGCACGACCAGTTTTGCCACGTGCGAGAAGAAGAGATTCTGCGCAGTTGCTAAGTAAGGTCCAAGCAGAGTCCACGTTGCCTGTACTCAATGCATTTCCAAAATCGTCACATACTTCTTCCCAAGCACTTAGCCAAGAAGCTTCAGCAACCTTTTCAGAATGCAAAGGGGCACCAACTGGGAGAGTCCACGGTGTGGATAATGAACCAGGCACATGCAAGTTGTAAACCACCGCGTCATGGTCAGCCACGCCAAGATGTTGCTCCCTACCAGTAATAATTAACCGAGGAGTGCACAAGCCATAGTCAATGACCACACCTGTATAAACACCTGCAGCAGTTCGATGTGTACCACCTAAAACACGATCTCCGCAAACCAGCTCATCACAGGACCGCCACTGTCCAGTAGCCAAAACGTTAGAAATTGGCCAACAATGAATTTCCAAATTGAAGTCACCCATGATCACTGTATCTTCACCACAAGCAGCAACAAACTCGAACAGCGCACCCAGCGCACGGCTGGCAGCTGTGCGATCTGAAGCATGTAAGTAAACATTGATGAGAATCAACGGCCTTTGCTGAGGTCTATAGAGTTTGACGGCCATGGATCTTTCCACAGACACCATGTCGACAGGAAGGGCCAAGGCCTCAGCAGGCCACTTTGTTAGAACCAATGTACCACCTTCCACTACATTTTTCGAATTTCTTCCTTGAGGGCCAGGAAAAAGTTGCCACCCGCGTGCCTTGACGGCACGAGTCACAGCATTCCAGCTGTGATTGTTAACTCTAGTTTCTTGAAGACACAGAACATGTAAATTCTGGAGCTGAGCAAAGTCAAGCACACCACCCAAGCGGCCTCCCAAGGACCGTACATTCATAGTCCCCAACCGCATAGTGCTGTCAGAGCCCGTCATGGGTTCTGATCCACAGCGCCATCCTGCTGCAATCCCAAAATGTCCAAAGCTCGCGAAGCAGCTCGCTGTCTGGCACTTGGAGCCTGAGCCGCAAGAGGCACCAAAATATCCCTCTGGCCCTTTCGAAACTTAGTCCAAACCATTTTACGAGGACACTGACTTCCTGTAAGCCGTCTGATGTTGTTGACACAACGCTTGCAATGCACACAAGCAAAACGCACCGTAAAATTGGCAGGCCACACAATGGCCTCAATCTGATGCGTGCTGTCTGCTGCAGTATCAGTGGTGCGAAATGCTCCAGAGTCGATGATTTCCAAAACTGTGCGGGCACCCTTCTTGAGGTCATCGCTGATGTCTGCATTTTTGAGGCACGCACGCAATCTTTCCACCAACTGCTTTCGTTTGGGCCCTTTGCTGGAAGCATACTGTTCACAAGCAATCTTTGCCAAACGCTTCGCTGTCAAAGCCATACTGCCACAAGTTTTGCAAATGACGTAAGACATTCCAACTCTTTTCTGTTTGCCATTTCCTGTGGCTGGAATGGTAACGAAAGTGGGGTCATGTGCTCCAGCATCGCCACGCTTGAAGCCAAGCAACCTTCGAGCCACTGCAGCTGCACGCACCTGGCGCGTGGCTTTGCTAGCATTCTCCCGTCTGAAGCTGCTGTCCTTGTGGAAGAGCTTGGCATCCGCCTGAGGATGTTTGTCTTCCCTATGCTTGCGGATGACGCTGTACACTTGGCCAGGTTTGAGGTTGTGATCAGCGGACAAGCCAAGTTTGCAAACAGGACACTTCCAGCTATAGACTCCTCCCTTCTTGACCGCAGACAGCGCAGGCAACGTGTTTTTGAAGCCGATTTTCAACTGTTCCTTCTCATCGGGATGCCAAGCATTGATATGAGCTCTCTTCTTGTCAACCCATCCTTCGCACACCCCAGTGGAAAAGTCACACAAAGGGCATGTCCACTCAGTACGCTTAGTGCGTCTGGACGAAGCACTGGCTGCGTCTTGTCCTTCACTGGCTGCACGTGGCGTGCACGGACCCCGACCCGAAGTAGCAGCCGCAGGGGAAGAAGAATTCTTGCGCTGCTCTGACAAAGTAGAGGCGGGCGCGGGGCTAGCACACCTTCCACGTTTATTGTTGCTATGAACCAGTGACGGCAAAGCTGACAATCTGGTGGCACCAACTGAAGTAGCGCCACATTCCGATCCTCCACCTCTGTTGCCCTGCATTGGACCATTTGCGGCCTGAGTCAAAACTTCAGGAGGGAAAGCACCTTCAAGTCGTTCATAGTGCTTTGAACGAAACCACAAAGCGATGGGAGCACCACCCTTGCCACGACCATTGTAAATCTCCGGAACCCCACGAGGCTGGAAGACAATGATCGGGCGATCGTAGTGCACAGCCGCAGCAGAAACTTCAAGAGCACTGCCCCAAGCACCAATCTTTGAGAGCATGGTGAGATAGCTCTCCCATGATTCGCAAGCATTCTCCGCCTCTGTTGGCTCCTTGCCGTCCCACCAGGGCTTGTAACGACCCTGGTGCTTGGTCAGGTGGGTGACAACGCTTGCACGCACATTCCTGGCTGTTTTTCCGCCCAAACTTTGAGCAAGGGCTTCAAAAAGACAGTTGCCGTCAGCAGGGATGCTTTTCACCTTCATATTGTGAGGGGGCTTGGGTTCCCCCGCAACACGCTTGGCCGGAGGACTCTTTTCAGGAGTACTGACAGTTCTTTTTGCCCCAGCGGGTTCTCCAGCATTGTCCATCTTTGCGTCCGACTTGTCCTCGTCCAAATTCTCAGCAGGAACCTTCTCAGCCCCTGCAATAGTCACTGGCTTTTTGACTGGCGTTCCCATGTAGAAAGATTTGCGAGGAGCAGGCGTGGCAATCGCCTGCCATGCATGGCTCTGGTTATAACTGACCCTTCCATTGCTAGCCAGTTTCATGGTATGTGTTCTCTGCCGTCTTTGTCTTGGAGCTTCAACAGCTACAATGACTTTTTCGCCAGCCTGAATTTCAATGAAATCCATATCCTTTTGAGCATTGGCCTGCACCCACCATTCCACTTGTTTGCCCACAGTTTTCCGGGACAACACCTTGAGTTCAGTCAGGCCAGCACATGTAAGTTCCTGAGTCAAGGTACTAGCCGCCCAATCTCGCGGAACACCAGTGACGCGCCAAGCTCTGGCCTTAGGAGGGGGCTCGGCGCTCCTGGGCTTACGTACTCCCAGTCCATTCCATCCCCGGGCAATGCCCAGGTCACCAGCCATGGACTGAACCTTCTGCAAGTAGCTGGGCCCATCAAGTTCCGAACTTTTCTTGACCCACTCAACATCGCAAGATTCAATCACGGAGTTGTTCCATTGCAAAGGCTCCACAAACCAGGTACTTTTGCCTGAGCAGCCTAGAAGAGCTTTGGCAGCACTTCGCTCAATGCGTAAAAGGCCAGTGATCACTGGCTTGCCTCCGCCTTTCATGCTTTCTTGCTGAAACGCCCACATATCAAAGACTTTGTCCGCAACATGCTCTGGAACATGCCGATGCAACCAAGCCTGCGCGTTTGCCTTTGGCTTGGCCTGGATGCTCTGCCACTCGTTGTTTTGCAAATATTTTGCATCAACACTTAATCTCACTACAACAGTTTCAGGCTGCACTGCAGGAGCCGCTGACACAACGGCAGCTCTCTTGAGTGATGGCCCTTGGCCTTGAAGTGGGATCACAAACGCCTGCCTGGGCTGCACCTTGCCCGAGATCTTTCCTGGCACCATCCGCAAAGGTCGATCCTCCTCAGTCTGCTTGGCCTCTTTCGGCGCTAGCATCACAGCTGTGATGTTGAGCTCTCTTTTGATATCAGGGGAATCGCCTTTCAGCAAAACCTGCAACTCCTCAAGTTGCTCTTCCGAGTTCACTTGCGCTGTAGCTGAAATATTTCCAGGCTTATCCAGTGCGACACAAAAGTCATCAAAGCCCAAAATGGGCCCCGTCCAGTCTGACTGACGCAGGCTCCACACCGGCTTAAACGCAGTGTTGGCTCGAACCACTTCAGCAAAGGTCTTGGGCGTTTTGTGGGGCTGCTGCTCTGTGTGTGGCTGTTTTTGGACGTCCGCCTTTTGCTTAGGATGTGGTTTCGAAGTATTCTGCGGAGGCTGAGTAGGAGGAGAAGAAGGGTAAAAACCACCCCCTTGGCCGTAATCCCCCAGACCACCATCACCGCCCTGTTTATTTTTGTTCTTGTTCTTAGTCTTCTTGGGTTTGGCACACCCGCCATGGCCCATCATAGCACTGAGCTGTTGAAGCAAATTCCCACCGCCACCCCCGAGTCCCAACAATTGGAAAAGCTGAGAGAGTAGTTTGAGAATCTCACCTGCTTGTTGCAAATTGAAGCCATTTGCTTGGTTATTGCTTTGTTTCTGTTTCCTTTTGCGAGCTGTTGCTCTGCTTCCTGCACCATTGCCATGCATGGCATGCATCAATGCGTTCCGCTCTTTTGAAGACACAGCCCAAATCTTCTGAAGCAAATCGAAACTTGCAAGCACCACATCTGAACAATTCGTTTCTAAGCACTGCCAAGGCCCATCAGCAATGCATAGACCCGCAGCCACCGCGCGGAGGTTGTCCAGATAGCTGCTGAAGGGAGTGGCATCCTGGTCCAAGATCAGCACGACCCCAACGGCCAGTTTCATGGCCTTGTAGAAGGACGTCCCACGTGGGTTCGCCGAGATCTCGTCCTGGCGAGCACTTCTTGGATTTTTTGCTTCAGGCAGGAAACCCCCAGAAGAAAAGTAGATTGGATTCAATAGATGGGTGGATTTACCAATGGGAAAGTCACAAAAAACGTCATCGAAACCATGAATTGGGGATCCAAACTTTAAATCGCCAAAGCCATGAGATGTCATGAGCACAGCACTCCTGCAGCTTGTGTTGATTATTTGCGTACGCACAGACCCAGTATGCTAGTCCCGCGGCATTCCGCAGTTCCGCGTGCTGGCGCAGGCAAGCAACAAAGCGACACACGGCTTCTTGCCACGCATGACTTACAAACCAACACGGGAACTGCGTTTCTGCGTCTTTGGCAACGAGCTCCACGAAGCTGCACCTGTACCGCAGGGTGGCTGGCTTTATAACCCAATGGGATGCGTGGTAGAGGTTGAAGGTTTGCAGCTCCAACGGCTGTTCAAAGTTTGGGCTGCCAGAGTACCTGGGGTTTGAAGGGTTTGACAAAGCTGCCGTCAACAACGGAGCGAAAGCTGAACTTGAAACAAAGAAAACTACATGAAGTTGGCAGCTGTGGATATTCCTGAAAGCAACAACTAGGACCAGCTAGAACCAACCCCACTTATGTCAAGGAACGTCTCCACACAGAGGTGCGCATGGTCACGGATGAAATCCACCAGCTGCGACAGCTGCTTCAAGTTGATCCCACGGCATTCCGTTTGTGGGACGTTGATGGCACTGCTGCCCAAGGTATCATAGCTCACCAAGGTATACCTCAGTTTCCCATGTCCCAACCTGGAGGAGTAGCGTAGCTGTCGAAGACACGACACGTCACCAGTCCAGCAGTGCAGTAAACGTCTTCGAAACCAAGCAACGCAGCAGCTTCCAGGGCAGTGCCTGGTTTTAGATATTGGACACCCGGGAAAGCACGGCATTCTCCCAGCCACCTGAGTTTCGGACATCCCCAATTGAGCATTCAGAAAAGCCTGTTTGGGAAACTGTCACGAGCTGGTTTGTAACATCCAAGAATCAATGGCATGCGCCCCTTCATGATTGATTCAAACCCCCCATAACGTTTGACATGGCTCACCTGGCTGCGTCTTTTGCACAGCGCAAATGGCATCTTCCACCGTCGCGGGCAGTGGGCATGGGATCACGCCCGATGCGCCGGCGCCACCGGGGACGGTTACGGCAGCTGTGGCCATTGCAAAAATTCCAAGGAAATCCAGCAATTGAAAAACTAAGCAGCTGAACACCTTGAATTAAATCAAAACGCTGCAGTCAGAGGGATATCAGAGGGATTGAGAACACTCTCGCAGCCGTGGCATGTGCAGATGCGAATCTGGATGAATCTGCTGGATTTGCGCAGCTGTCTAAGCGACTCAGGATGGAACTGAAGGATGAACCGCACATGTCCACCTTGCTGATGGTCTCGGCGAAACAGAACACGGATGAAGCTTAAAATCGAAGGACTGCTTTGCGGTTCCAAAAAGCTTGGTGCGCTTGCAGGTTGAACTCTATCAAACCAAAAAATGAGCTTTGCATAGTTTTGTCATGTCTTGTCTGCATAAGGGCTACCTTCTGTAAGAAAAATCCACCTTTAGCCCTTACAGAAGATAGCAGAAGGTCACCTTTTTCTTATACAACGTGGTATCAGACCAACCTGGCGGGAAACCGGCAAAGTGTATCAAGGTGTGGCAAGATGAAAACGACCAAGGTGTTTCCCCACAAGATTGGTGAAAACATTGCAAATTGCCAATCTCTTGCGAATCTTTTGCGGTGTGAAGAAATTTGTCAACATAGATCACAACGCACGCATGTGTTGATTTATGTTGATTTATTCTGATCTACTCAGAGGGATGAGTGGGAAACTGAATGGATGCCGACTGGGAAACAAATCACTTCACAAAATGAAGACCCAGCCGGTTGCTGTCAGTTTTGCGGTGGTTTGTCGACCACCTGCAGGCATGAAAAATGCGTTTCGAACAAGTTGGTCAGCAGAATGCGACGCTACTTGGCAATAGATGGGATCCCCATTGGCAATCGCGCTACTGGTACAAGATCTTGTCCACAGTGCCAGCACAATCCTGCCCACACACACCCCAGGGCCCCAGGAATCCAGATCTCCCGCCTGTCAGGTCTCGTTGGCGACAACATGGCTTTCCGATATAGCTTGTGCAGCTGAATGCAATACTGTGGCGTGATCATGGCATGAGGTGTGTATCTTTGTCAAGTTAGATTCGTGATGCAATCAACACTCACAGCTGGCAAGACTCTGAGTCTCTGCAGTTGAAAACAATGCCAACCTTGGCAATTGTCATTGCTTGCATCAGAATGTCTGTGTGGATGGCTCTGAGGGTTTCTTGGTGCTTTGTGTGACCTTATGAATCAATATTTTTCAATCCAAACAGATCGACAACTTCAACGACCTTTGAATTGCTCCAACACTCAGCGCTGAGACTCAAACTCAGTCAACTACGCAGTACCACTTGTGTCTGCTGAGGTACAACCTATGTTGTGAAGAACATGTTCCTTGATCTTTTTTGGATGTCGGCCATAGACTTTTTACAATGTTGTGGGATGTTGTGGGTTTTACTTTGGTTGGACGGTTTCAAAAGCGATTGGAATGGATCTCTGAAACCATTGGGGTGTGTCAAAGACACGCTGCAAAATAGTCGCAGGAAGCAACAAGGTGGTACAATCTATGAGTCCGGTGAGCACAATACTCTCATCGAGGAAAGGCAACAAAAACCGAAACCGAGAAATATGATTGGTTTCAATTGAGTCCAACCAAACCCTTCACCCCGCACCCTACAGTACCAGGCGAGTTTTGAAGCGCACTGCACTGCATCACAAATCACCAAACAAATCACTCCAATCCGGGAGTCTCAGGGTCCTTGCCGTGAAACCTCTGAAAAGTGAGAGTGAAACCTGCTATCCAAGCGCGAACCACATCGTCGCTTCATCTCAAAAACTGCTTGGAGATCTGGATGAGTGAAGCAGTGAGGCAGTGTGCATGCCAAATGCTTGTGAACCACGATCAGAGCCCAAGCGACTGAATAAAAAGTTCCAGGAGGTTTTCCTCCGATGCCAGGCGGCGGAGAAACCATCAGTTTCCCTTTCACTTCCTGCATGACCTGGTGGCAAGACTGGGATGACCACTTCCAACACTTCCAACAGCTTGGGACCCATATGGATAAGACCAAAGAGTTCCAGACCCCAGAAAGCAGGGAATGATCTGTTGACTTTTGAGTTCAGTCTGTCCGCTTGGCTTCTTAATTTTCTGGCCCTTCGCCAACTTCAGGTCTCCACCCGTGGTGTTTGGAAGACTGTAAAAGTATATCGCAGTTGATCGCATTTGAAACAAGTGCAACCTGCGAAACATGTCAAACAAGATGAAGCCCACGAACCCGAATGCTCACACGTATGTCGAAGATAACGATGTTAAAGTATCGATAATGATATGAGAAGCAAATGTCAATGCTCAAACCTATTGCTCTGCAACAACATCCCTGTCAAACTTCATGCCTGAATCAGCAACACTCCCGTGCATGCGACATTTGCTTGAATATCTGTCACGAACATTCGAAAATCACCGTGGAGTGGAAGGCGTGGAGTGTGAAGTGCGGAGTGTAAAGTCAGGAGCGTGAAATGGAAAGTGTGGAGTGTAAAGTGTGGAGTGTGCAGTGAAGAGTGCAAAGTGTGGAGTGTGGAGTGTAAAGTGTGGAGTGTGGAGTGAGGAGTGTAAAGTGTAAAGTGTGGAGAGTAAAGTGTGAGTGTGGAGTGTAAAGTCTCAGATAAGGTGTGAGGAGTGTAAAGTGCAAAGTGTAAAGCGTGGAGTGTAAAGTGTACAGTGTGGAGTCTAAAGTGTAAATTGTGGAGTGCGGAGTGTAAAGTGTAGAGCGTGGAGTGCGGAGCTTCCCCCATGGACACGGCGACGCCACAGGAAAACGAGAGACTCGCGACATGACACGTGGATGCAGAAAAACCAGCATTTCCTACGAGACTTCCTCCAATTTTGACATTTTGTGAACATCATCAAACAGGTTGGAATGTCAGAAAATGTCACGTCTGCCACCCAAAACCACATGACAACCTCCTCGGAAACATTCGAAAAGGTCAGGTTTTCCAACTTCCCCCATAGACACGGCGACGCCACAGGAAAACCAGCGACTCGAGACAAGACACATGGATGCAGAAAAACTAGCATTTCCTACGAGACTTCCTCTTTCCTACGAGACTTCCTCCAATTTTCACAGTTGGCAACATGACAAAAGGAGAAGTTTTGCAGCTTCCACCATAGACACGGCGAGGCCACCGGAAAACCAGAGACGCGAGACATGACACGTGGGAGCGCCAAAACGAGCATTTCGTGCGAGACTTCCTCCAATTTTGACACTTTGCAGCTTCAAAATCGACGTTTTCCTACGAGTTTTCCTTAGAACGTGAAAATTGGCAACCTCAAAATCGATGTTTCGTGCGAGGCTTCCGTCAATTTTCAACGCATCGCACAAAATGCCACGCCTGCCACGGAATTTGCACCTTGTCGCCACTTGACGCAGCCCTGCCAATGCGATTTGCAAAAACACGCAACATGACACGTCTAAAGTGCTGCGCCTGCCACGAAAAATGACGATGGACACGTCCAAAGTGCTGCGCCTGCCACGAAAACTGCAACACATCTTCTGAAAACGTCGCAAAAGTATTGCGCCTGCCACGCAAAACGACTTTCGACACGTTCCAGAACACGTCTGAATATCACGAAGTGCCACGCCTGCCACGCGAAACGAAGCAACGATACGTCTGAAACCTCCAAAAATTACCACCTCTGCAGAACTTCCCATAGGCACGGCCATACGGGGATCGCGCGGACGGTTGCGGACGGTTGCGGACGGTTGCGAACGGTTGCGGACGCGGACGCAACGTCGAGCGAACACACTCCAACCCCCAGACCCCCAGAGTGAAACGGGAACCCTTGCTACGCATTCGGGAAAAATCATTGGTTTGGGTGGTCCATATTATATTATGTATATATTTTGTAATAAATGGAACAAAACAAAGAGAACCGTAAAAAACGTAAAACAAAATGTGTGAAAAGTATTAGATGTATAAAAAGAGGAAAGAACGCAATATAATCTGAAACAAAGCAAGGAGAGAAGCAAACATGAGTGGGTGAAATAATCATTACTTTTATTGCTGATAAATTGAACCTTTCACATCTTCTTGGGGATGACTATAGATTATGTGAGTCATTCTGCAGAACGGCACAACTAAACACAACTGGCCGAGGGGCAATCCGCCAACAGGATGCGAGATTCCAAACATGGAATCTTTGAACAATCATACTTCTGTTCATTCTATTCTGAGTTTCAACTACTTGAATATGCATCAAGTATTGTGCGCATGTGCCTGTGCAACTTCTCGGTTGGAATGTAAGGAAGCATATCAACCATGTGCACAGTTTGCTTCCGTGAAAAAGCGGAGCCTTTGGTATGTCAGACCTAAAATCCATATGGAATCGCATGGTGTGCGCCATGGTTGCTGGAGGGATTGTTTTTCAAATTCTATACTCATGTGCACTTTGTGAAATCTTACATGCACAATCTGACATTGAGCTACTCAAGTAAGTCGGGACTTCCAGTACCAAGTGCTAGCTGGGAGTGAGTATCGCCTCAACCTGGCATGCCTAGACCTCAAATATGTTGAGGATCATGTGCGTTGCAACGTGGGGTGACGAAGATTTCATCGGGCGCATAGCAAGATGTGCCCGCAAGGTACATCCACTTCAAAGGGCACGCAACACCAAGCGTTGCCTAACCACAGGGATCAAAGGAATGGCTGAAGGTCATCCCCCCTCGGCTCTGAGAGCCCCAACGGCGAGAAACAATGTGTGCGTGTCCTTGATCAAGGCTGGCTGACCGAGGTGGATAGGTTTTGATGTAAAATACGTGAAGTTCTTTTCTGCGCTTGCTGTGGCGCTTCCAAAACTGTGGTTGCAAAAGGGCCAGATGCACTTCAAGCGCTCAGTCCCTAAACATGTTGGCAAAAGCTTACGCCCCGCAAATCATTCAGCAGCGGAAACGAGGAAGAATTAATGCAAACGCTCGAAGAATTCCAAGGGCTGTCGTGCAGCCAGAGTCTGTGGAGTTTACCAAGGCCTTGGAATGCCCCCGCAGGAATTGTCGTCAACTGATTGCGGCCCAGATCGAGTTCCTTGAGTTGATCAAGGCCTTGGAATGCCCCCACAGGAATTGTCGTCAACTTGTTGCTATTCAGATAGAGTTCCTGCAGTTGACCAAGGCCTTGGAATGTCCCCGTAGGAATTGTGGTCAACTTGTTCCTGCCCAGATCGAGTTTCTGCAGTTGACCAAGTCCTTGGAATGCCCCCGCAGGAATTGTCGTCAACTTGTTGTTGTAGAGATCAAGTTCCTGCAGTTGGCCAAGTCCTTGGAAAGTCTCTGTAGGAATTGTCATCAACTGGTTGTGCCTCAGATTGAGTTCCTTGAGTTGATCAAGGCCTTGGAATGCCCCCGCAGGAATTGTGGCCACCTGGCTGCTACGTAGATAGAGTTTCTGGAGTTTACCAAGGTCTTGGAATGTCCCCGCGGGAATTGTGGTCAACCTGTTAATGCCCAGATTGAGTTCCTGCAGTTGACCAAGGCCTTGGAATGCCCCCACAGGAATTGTCGTCAACTGATTGCGGCCCAGATCGAGTTCCTTGAGTTGATCAAGGCCTTGGAATGCCCCCACAGGAATTGTCGTCAACTTGTTGCTATTCAGATAGAGTTTCTGCAGTTGACCAAGGCCTTGGAATGTCCCCGCGGGAATTGTGGTCAACCTGTTAATGCCCAGATCGAGTTCCTTGACTGGATCAAGGCCTTGGAATGCCCCCGCAGGAATTGTCGTCAACTGATTGCGGCCCAGATCGAGTTCCTTGAGTTGATCAAGGCCTTGGAATGCCCCCACAGGAATTGTCGTCAACTTGTTGCTATTCAGATAGAGTTTCTGCAGTTGACCAAGGCCTTGGAATGTCCCCGCGGGAATTGTGGTCAACTTGTTCCTGCCCAGATCGAGTTTCTGCAGTTGACCAAGTCCTTGGAATGCCCCCGCAGGAATTGTCGTCAACTTGTTGTTGTAGAGATCAAGTTCCTGCAGTTGGCCAAGTCCTTGGAAAGTCTCTGTAGGAATTGTCATCAACTGGTTGTGCCTCAGATTGAGTTCCTTGAGTTGATCAAGGCCTTGGAATGCCCCCGCAGGAATTGTGGCCAACTGGCTGCTACGTAGATAGAGTTTCTGGAGTTTACCAAGGTCTTGGAATGTCCCCGCGGGAATTGTGGCCCACTGGTTGCTACCTAGATAGAGTACCTGCAGTTGACCAAGTCCTTGGAATGCCCCCGCAGGAATTGTCGTCAACTGATTGCGGCCCAGATCGAGTTCCTTGAGTTGATCAAGGCCTTGGAATGCCCCCACAGGAATTGTCATCAACTGGTTGTACTTCAGATTGAGTTCCTGCAGTTGACCAAGGCCTTGGAATGCCCCCGCAGGAATTGTCGTCAACTTGTTGTTGTAGAGATCAAGTTCCTGCAGTTGACCAAGGCCTTGGAATGTTCCCGCAGGAATTCTGGTTAACTCGTTGAAGCTCAGATCGAGTTTCTGGAGTTGGCCAAGTCTTTGGAATGGCCCCGCAGGAAGTGTCGTCAACTTGCTGCCATACAGATAGAGTTCCTTGAGTTGATCAAGGCCTTGGAATGTCCCCGCGGGAATTGTGGTCAACCTGTTAATGCCCAGATTGAGTTCCTGCAGTTGACCAAGGCCTTGGAATGCCCCCACAGGAATTGTCATCAACTGGTTGTACTTCAGGTTGAGTTCCTGCAGTTGACCAAGGCCTTGGAATATCTCTGCAGGAATTGTGGTCAACTCGTTGCTGCTCAAATCGAGTTCCTGCAGTTGACCAAGGTCTTGGAATGTCCCCGTAGGAATTGTGGTCAACTCATTGTACCTCAGATTGAGGTGCTGCAGTTGATCAAGTCCTTGGAATGCTCCCGCAGGAAGTGTCGTCAACTGGTTTGATTCCAAACTCAGCCATCGGAGCTTCTTGAGTCCTGCAAACGTAGCTGGGTCAATCTTCTGGAGCAGGTTTTCGCTGAAGTCGATCACCTGCAGCTGTTCGTTGCGTCCGAAGATGGTTCCGAGCTTTTTTATGCGATTGCCCTGCACGATGACCCTGCCCTCCTCGTCCCGTTTGCCGCCCAAGAGAAGCTGCTCCAACAGCGGCAAATGTCGCAGCATCGCAGCCGAGAGCTCGGTGAGCTGGTTGTCGCCTTGGTCGATGCCAATGGGTGACACAGATTGAATGTCAAACTGTTGTGTCAAAGAAAAGACATGTTTTTGTTCAAACTGTTCAGCTGCTGACAGGTGCTGACAGGTGCTGACAGGTGCTGACAGGTGTCTCATCGCCAATAGTTTCAGCTGCTCCAAGCCCCGAAAGGAATCTTCGTGAAGTGTTGCCAACTCAACTCGGGTCAAGTCCAACTGCTCCAATGATGATAGACCTGAAACATCAATGCATAGCTGTTTTGAACATCACACATTGTGTCATTGCATGGCTGCTCGAAGCCTTTGCAGAAATGTTCTTTGACCAACGCCGATCAAAATTTCCTGCCTTCGAAGAGGCCCGGAGGCAGATGGATCAAGCTGTTGTTCGCCAATGACATTCGATGCACATGTCCAAGTGAGCTAAAAGCCTTTGGGTCCACGGCAGTGATGTTCTTCGCAGCCAGGTTCACCTAAAGTCAGCGCATATCCGTAAGCATCCAAAAACAGATGGGTTCGAAAAGATGGTGCCTCAATAGTTGATGGTTTATCATGATTGTCACCATTGAATGGCCATTTTGGGGGTCTACCGTGGGGTCTCGGTCCACCCCATTTTCAGACAGACTCAGAAAAACAAACCGCCGGTGATCCGCCCGGCCTGCTTCTGTCTGAGGACGGCTGCAAGGGTGCAGCTGTCAATCTGTTGGCCAGCTGAGTCAGCATTGTCAGAGCAACGGCACGGAAAACACCTAGGAGACACTTGTAATCCCATTCTACAACCTCTTGTTTGATCTTTTCATTAAGACATCCCATGACAAAAAGATACACAAACGATTCCCTGAGAGCTCAACCTGAAATCCTGTCCATGGGTCATTGGAAAAACGTCCTGCAGAGGCGCTTGAACAAGTGTCGTCAAATCAAAATCACGGCTCGACGTCACGCACGCAAATCTTATGGGGGATCAAATCTTCTCAGTCCTGCATCACAAGGAGAATCACCAGCATCGAAAGGAGCCCAATGGAAAGGGAGCACCCAAATAGTGTTGGAAGAACTCTCCGTTTTTGGCGCTCGCCCCTGACATGCTGTTTGCGTTTGTCAGTTCACAACGAAAATGTCATCTTTGCATGGCAAGATATGGCATGGCAAGCTGTTTAAGTCTTAGTGTCGAGGCCTGGGTCGCACTGGCAAGCTCCAATTGGTGTGCTGCAAAATGTGTGCAATGCAGCATGCGTGCACAAAGTTAAAATAAACGGCGCCATAGCCCAGAAAGTCAGAGGGAAAGGCGAACACAGGGCTGATACGATTGCCTCAGATATCCAAAAAGTTGCGGTGAAGATCCCACTCAAATTAAATGGCGCCGCTATGCAGAAACAAGACGCGTGAGACACTTGAGGCACTCAATATTGCAGCTTT
>CAMXCT020005037.1:0-24109 GCA_947184155.2 Cladocopium goreaui | reverse complement strand
ACAACAACCAACAACAACGACAACAACGACAACAACGACAACAACGCCCAACCAACCAACCAACCAAACGACCAACCAACCAAACCACCAAACCACCAACCCACCCACGCACCTACCCACCCACCAACCCACCAACCCACCCACCAACCCACCAACCCACCAACCCACCAACCCA
This sequence comes from Cladocopium goreaui, assembly GCA_947184155.2. Classification (NCBI taxonomy): domain Eukaryota; class Dinophyceae; order Suessiales; family Symbiodiniaceae; genus Cladocopium; species Cladocopium goreaui. The sequence goes on along the minus strand of CAMXCT020005037.1, from coordinate 23,934 downwards.
CCAACCCACCAACCCACCAACCCACCAACCCACCAACCAACCAACCAACCAACCAACCAACCAACAACGACAACAACAACAGCAACGCAAGAAAAAGAACAATAAACAGAAGACAGAAAGATAGACAAACAGACAAACAAACAACAAGCAGGCAAGAAACAAACAAACAACAAGCAGGGATGAGAATATAAAGCCAGGTTGCAGAGAGTGGTGGCGGACTATCTGCAAAGACGGAACAAGCCCACTCGACCTGGGACTTATGCACCTTCACCCTTTCAACGAGCACAGACGGCCACAAAGGGCGCTCTCGACCCCAGGCCGCGAAGTTACCCTCCCAAAGGCGCGAAGGCATGAGAGTAACTTCTACGAAGGCGCTGTGGGGAAGAGGTCTGTACAAGTCTCCAGGGATCATACGGCTTCTCACCCAGCGACCAACTGCGAGTTCCATCTCGATTGGTCCCGCCTGAGTCCCAGTGCGCGCGAGGCTCACAGGGCTTCCAATGCCTTTGGTGCCGGGACTCTAGCAGGACCAAAAGTAAATGCAAGATAGCCAGCCGCCCACTTGCAACCTTTGGCATATTCTCATCCGTGCATTCGCAAGCAGAAGCAGCAAGAAGACAAGGGACAAGACGATCGTGATCAATTAAATTAAATTTGATATTCAATTCGTTTCTTCATTTTTTTAGTAAAAAAACCATTTGAATTTTTGAAATATATTTCAACATCCTGAATTAAAATATCCAAATCAAAACATATAAACAACATTTTTCACAAATTATCTATACAACAATATGAACTTGATCTCTTAAAAAACTTAATGCTTCCAAATCGCTAAAACCGGAAAATGAAATAGATTGCTATCTTCAAATCCAAAGGTATCATCTTCAAAAATATTTTATATTTATTTTAAATTTTCTTTCAAAATATTGAAAAATTTTTCATTTCAATATTCTCTTCCCACCCGATATTTCCTTCATATTGCGCGGAAATTACAATATAACATATTGCATATGATAATATATATTTAATTATTCAGGTAGCTCCATTTCCTTCTTATAGAATGTTATTTCTTCATTTTTCAATATTTCCTTGCGCCGCCTTGAAAATTAATCAATATTATTTCCGATCATGTCTGAAAAAATACATATATATTTTTAAATTTAATATTTAAATATACATATCGAAAGCATATAATATATAAATCTTAAAAACATCAAATACTCAATTTTGATTTTTATTTTTCATTTTCTATCTTATTTCTCCTTTAATTTCGCAACAAAATACCGGATATCAATTATTTAATTTTTGCAAAAATCATTATTATCGGAAAAATACAATTTAGATATATAATTATCATTTTGTTTTCGCATGCTTCAATTTCATGATAATATGCATTTTTGTTTTTAAACGCACTGAATGAATTCGTTTCTTCGGTGTGATTTTTGACGGTCTTTTTTAAATATTATTTATCAATAATTATAAATACCCGGGGCAGAAATTTACATTTTTGATTTCCCAATTAAATTAAAAAAAGAAAATTTCAGATATCCAAAGTCAAGGCATAATAAAATAAAATACTAAAAACAAAGATACAAAAAACAAATGGGTGTTTAAAAACACAAAAATAAAAAGAATCACTAAACAAACACATGAAAAACATAGATGGAATCAAAATTAAACAGAATATTCGACCCCGAACCCAAATATAAAATTCAATCAAAATTTCCAATGACCAGCAGATTGCCTATATTTAACCTTCAAAAATTGAATTTGCAGGCAAATATACCTTTTTGATTTTTTTGTCTTATGATTTGATTATTGAAATTTTTCCAGCAAAAACATTGAAAGGGAATAAATCCGAATTAAACCGAAGATTCAACAGAAGGTTCCATCCCGGACTCAAGCCTGCATTTTTTTGATTTTCTGCCAATATTTAGCAGGTTTCCAACTTTTTTCCCGCAAAATGAACATTTTGCGGCCTTTTTTTGGGGGGGGTGGGAGGTTTCTTATTTGAATCATTTCTTTCAATAATTGCGATCTTTTTTCAATATAATTAGAAGAAGTAGTGTAAAATTCAGCCGAAGCCTCAACAGAAAACCCGATCGCGATCTCAAATCTAGATACCCCCGGGTCTTTTCCAACATTCAACAGATTCCCCGAATTTTGCTTCAAAACCAGCATTTCACAGCCAAATATACAGTTTATTCATTTTTGTTGGCATGTCACTAATTGCATGAATTCAATTTATTGAAAATAATTCTCTATTTTTCATGAAAACGATGCGCAGAAATAAATCCCGACTATACCGAAACTGCAATAAAAGATTCAATCCGAGACCCAAACCTGCACTTTTGCTCCTTTATTTCAGTTGCTCAGCATTTTTTCCACGCTTTTGCCTCAAATTCAGCATTACGCAGCCAACTTGTTTTTTCATTTCTTTTTCTGAATATTCTGTTGGGGATGTGTTTGCCAATTGTGTTTTTTTTGGAAGGTTTTTTTCCTTTGATTTGTTGTTTTCTTTTGGTATGTTTCTTCTTGATTGTTGTTGATTTTTTGGTTGCTCTTTTTGTTGATATGATGTTTTTTTCCATTTTTTTAGAATCGGTTTTTCTTTGGGCACCTGATTCATATCTGTTATTATTTTTCGTTGTTGTTGTTGTTGTTGATGTGGCTGCGGCGGTGGTTTTTGCGAGGGCGCTGGTTTTTGCGGCGGCGGTGGGTTTTTGCAATGGTGGTTTCTACGGTGGTGGTTTTTGGGATGTGGGTTTTTGTAGTGGTGGTTTTGCGGTGGTGGTTTTTGTCGCGGCGGTTTTTACGGTGTTGGTTTTTTGCGGCGGCGGTTTCTTTTTTGGTGGTTGTTTTTGCGTTGGTGGTTTTTATGGCGGTGTTTTTTACGGCTGTGTTGTTTGCAGTGGTGGTTTCTGCGGGGCTGGTTTTTGCGGTGATGGCCTTTGCGGCGGTGGTTTTTGCAATGGTGGCTTTTGCTTTTTTGCGATGGTGGTTTTTGCGGTGTTGTTGTTTTTTGGTTGTGGTTTTTGTGGTGGTGGTTTTTGCCGTGGTTGTCTTTGTGATGGTGATTTTTTATTGGCGGCGGTTTTTGCTTTGGTGTTTTGCGCGGCGCTGTTTTCTGCGGTGGTGTTGTTTGCAGTGGTGGTTGTTGCGGTGGGTGTTTTTCTTTGGTTGTTATGGTCGTTGTGATTATTATGGCGATTGCGGCGGTTGTGGCTGATAGGACTGTTGGGGTGGGGGGGGTTGTTGCGATTGGTGCGACTGATTATATTGCTATTGATGATATTCTTATCTTTATTTTTGCATTTATAATATGAAACATGAAAAAAAGATATTATTGAATAAAATAAATAACCATTTAATTTACGAAATACAATGCAATTAACATGCTTGGTTTTAGATATCTAATTTTATATATTTTATTTTTGATTATTTTTATAATATCATTAAATTAACAATACCTAAATTCTCGGCAATTGGAATGGCACACACATATTTCTTATATTTCAATAAATTGAAATTTAAATATTATATAATATATGAATTGCTGGTCTCTATATCACAATCTAATTCGATATCTATAATATTTTGTTTTCCGGACAAAATCAAATAATTATAATTTATATAAATTTATTTGAATTTAATTATTTGAATTCTTTTTTTTTCGGAATTAATTTCTAAAGGATTTTTTTAAAATTTAATATTTGATCTTTGATTTCATTATTATTAATTGAAAATGGAATCTTCATATATTTTTCTTTATAATATATGTATATATTCAATCAAATTGATTTTGAAATTTTGAAATATTAATCGATTTTTAGGATTTTTTATTACATTATCTAATAATTCTAAATTTATCATAATTATATTGATATATTCAATATTTCATTCCATTATTTGCAAAAAAAAAAATATATATAAATATCTAAATAATTATTTTTTCTAAATAATTATTTTTAAATTAATTCATTTTTCATTTCATCAATTTAACTAATATATTTTTTTATCTGAAAATATATAAAAAAATCGGATGGCATATCCAAGACGAAAAAATCATACAATTGCAATTTTCTTTTCATTTCCCAATATTTTCCTTTATTTATATCCTTGATATATTTTTTTTTGTAATATTCAAAAATTAAAATATAATATTTTCATTATTTATATTTCCTTTATTTCTTTATTTTTTTCATTATCTAGATTATATATATTATCAAAATTTTCATAATATTTAAAATATATTTTTCAAATAATTTCCAACCAACACATATCTCCTATAAATTTTCCAGAACATCATTGACGCAAAAAAATAATACAAGAATTCTTACACAAATTTCTTAATGAAAGAAATTCTTACCAGCGACAATAAGGACGAGATATTCCGAACTGCGGACAAATAAAATAATGAACCAATGCATCCTAGGATCCATTATATATATATATATTTTTTTTTTTCACCCAAAAATATATCAAATAATAAAATATCCCACAATTATTCATCGCACAAACACACATCAGATAATAATTCATCACGGGCAACTATACATCACACAACAATAAATTAGAAAATATTATATCGCAACATTATTAGATACCAATGCAAATTATGTCGAAATTAATTCAACTATAATTTTCTTTTAATAATTGTATTTTTTTTTTTTCATTATTATTAATTATAAAATATTTATATATTCATAATTATTATATATATATATTTATTTCAACCACAATCATCTTCAAATTATTCTTCGTATTAATTAATAATTTCATTAATATTTATTATTTATTTCCGAATCTTATTTCCTTAATTAATAATTCTATATTCAAAATAAATAATATTTTTAGATATTGTTTATATCAAAAAATATATTAATATGTAAATTACTATTTCTTCTATTTTTTTCCCCAATAGCGTAAGCTAATGGGGGCTTCAGCCCAGAATTGCTCTGGTGTGGGCTGGGGCAGGTGCCGGGTCAAGTTCAACGAAATTCCAGAAAAGGTTCCGAAGGTCCCGGAAAAGGTTTAGGAGGCGTTGGTGCAGAGCCAAGTCAAATTCAATAGGGTGTAGAGTCAGGTCAGATTCAATAGGGTGTAGAGTCAGGTCAGATTCAACAGGGTTCCGGAAAAGGTTCCGGTAAAGGTCTGGGACGCTTTGGTATAGAGGTAGCTCAGGTTCAACAGGATTCCGGAGAAGTTGCCGGAGAAAGTTCCGGAAGGTTTTGGTATAAATCCAAATCAGGTTCAATAGGGTTCAGGTAAAGAATCCGGTTTGGGAGGATTTGGTACAAAGCCAAATCAAGTTCAACGAATTCCTAAGTCAATTACGGAAAAAGAGGTTTTCGAAATCTTTGGTACAGGGCCGGGTCAGCAATAGGTTCAGCAGAGGGTTTCCGGCGCTTAGTTTCACAATATATTTCGAAAAAAAAAATGTAAAAAAAAACGTAATACCACCAAAATTTATTATTTTTTTAAATATCATTTATTTAATTAATATCTTTATTTTATACCCAATAATTTATATATAACCAAATTAATCCAAGAAAAAAAATATCGCTATTTCCCAACAACGTAAACTAATCGGGTCTTCAATCCAAAATAGTTCCGGTGTGCAGTGGTGCGGGCACCGGGTCAGGTTCAACGAGGTTCAGATAACGGAAGCTGTGTAGTGCACCTGCCAGGCGAAAGGCAGTCTGCTAACCACGGAGCTGTGATGAGTTATGATAAGTAAGGTAATTGATGTTAATGAGTTATGCTGCGATAAGTGAGGTGTGAGAAATCGGGCTGTGATAAGTTGTAAAGGCGGCGCTAAAAAGTAAAGATGTGATAAGTAAGGTATGAGAAGTAAAGCTGTGATGAGTTGTGATAAGTGAGGTAATTGATAATAATGAATTGTGCTATGATAAGTGAGGTGTGAGAAGTAGGGCTGTAATGAGTTGTAAAGGCGGTACGGTGGAAAGACGCGGCGGACGGAGGAGGAGGAGGAGAAGCGGCGGGATCCAAGCGAAAAACAAGAACCCCACACAATGACATAAGGAATAATAGAAGTAGTAGTAAACATATCATTACAACAAAATTTCTAAAAAAACAACCCATAATAACAAAAATAATACGAATTTGTTTTTACAATGGTAGTAATCGTCGTTAAAAAAAAGGAAGAAGAAGAAGTAGTAGCAGTAGCAGTAGTAGTAGTCGTCGTCGTAGTCGTCGTAGTCGTCGTAGTAGTAGGAGTCGGGGTAGGAGGAAAGGAGTAGTAGTAGTTCGAGTAAAAGTAGTAGTCGTCTTCTTCGTAAAAAGAATACCAGTAATACCGCACAAAGCGGTGGCGAAAATTTCAAAAATAAGAAACCTATAGGAGAGGTTGGTTGTTATAAATCAGGGATGGCAGAGCGAAGCCACTCATGAATCGAAAGGTAATTAATCTTTCTCATTATTCTTTCTCACTATTCTTTCTTTCTCTGACTATCTACCTACCTACCTACCTATCTATATATCTATCGATCGATCTATCTATCTCTCTCTCTCTCTCTCCTTCATCTGTCTAGCTGTCTACCTGTCTATCTGTCTATCTATCTATTTGTCTACCTGTCTATCTGTGGTGCAGTGTCATTGAGTGTAATGTAGTGTAGTGTAATTGTAGTGTGGTGTAGTGGGGTGTAGTGGAATGTAGTGTAGTGTAGTGTAATGTAGTGTAGTGTAATGTAGTGAAGTGCCGTGGAAGGTAGTGTAGTGTAGTGTAGTGAGATGTAGTGTAGTGTAGTGGAGTGTAGTGTAGTGTAATGTAGTGAAGTATAGTGTAGTATAGTGTGGTAGAGTGTAGTGTAGTGTAGTGGAGTGTAGTGTAATGTAGTGTAGTGTAGTGTAATTTAGTGTAGTGGAGTGTAGTGGGGTGTAGTTGTAGAGTTGTAGTTGTAGTTGTAGTTGTAGTGTAGTGGAGTGTAGTGTAATGTAGTGAAGTGTAGTGGAAGGTAATGTAGTGTAGTGTAATGAAGTGTAGTGGAGTGTAGTGTAATGTAGTGTAGTGTAATTTAGTGTAGTGGAGTGTAGTGGAGTGTAGTTGTGTAGTTGTGTAGTTGTAGTGTAGTGGAGTGTAGTAGAGTGTAGTGAAGTGTAGTGGAAGGTAGTGTAGTGTAGTGTAATGTAGTGTACTGTAATGTAGTGTAATGGAGTGTAGTGTAATCTAGTGTAATTTAGTGTAGTGGAGTGTAGTGGAATGTAGTTGTGTAGTTGTGTAGTTGTGTAGATGTCTAGTTGTAGTGTAGTGGAGTGTAGTGTAATGTAGTGTAGTATAATGCAATGAAGTGTAATCTAGTAAAGCGAAGTAAAACGACATCTAAACCTCCAAAAGTGGTCCGAACCCCTAGTGTTTTTAACATTTTGACTTCGAAATGTGCTTCGCGCCACAACGGCGTGCACTTTTTCGACATCCGAACCTCCAAAAGTGGCGCGAACATGTGGTGTTTTGTATATTTTGACTTAGAAATGTGCTTCGTACCACAACGGCGTGCACTTTTTCGAAATCTCAACTTCCAAAAGTAGTCCGTACCTGGTGTGTTTTGTACATTTTAATTTCGAAATGTGGTTCGCGCCACAACGGCGTATACTTTTTCAACATCTCAATTTCCAAAAGTAGTCTAAGAATGGCGTGTTTTGTACATTTTAATTTCGAAATAAATTTCACGCCACAACGGCGTGCACTTTTTCATCTCTCATCTAGCCAACTAGCTCCGTACCCGCCGCTTTAATGAGCCTTCTTTTCGATCCTCCGGAGCCCCAAATCATTCTTACCCTTTCGCACATCTGCATCTTCTATCTTCTTACTCTTTCTTTTCTATTCTTCTTTCTTCTAATCTTTCTCTTCTCTCTGCCTCTTCCCTGCTCTGCTTTTCATCTCTTCATATTGTCGGAAGTTTGACTTCTAAATTTCCTATGATTAATATAATAGAAATGCAGGAGAATTACAGGAGGAAGAGGGCGAATTAAGGAGGAGGAGCCGAGCAAAAAGAGGAGGAGCCGAGGCGGCAGCGAGCGCGAAGCACAAGTAAGACTGACGACCGACGACCGCGACGACATAGCCCTACACTCCACAAATTACACTCCATACTGCGCTCTCCACGCTTTACATTCCATACTGTACAGCCTACACTCTACACTCTATACTCCACACTTTACACTTTAAACTCCACACTCTACACTTTACGCCACGCTCTACACTTCACACTTTCCGCCCCAGACTTTACACTTTACACTCCACACTTGACACTCCACACTTTACACTCCACGCTCTACACTCCACACTTTACACTCCAAACTCTCCACTCCACACTTCAAACTCCACACTCTCCACTCCAGACTTTACACTCCACACTCTACCCTTCACACTCCGCACTCCACACTTTACACTTAACACTCCACACTCTACACTTTCCACCCCGCACTTTACACTTTAGACTCCACACTTTACACTCCACACTCTACACCCCACACTTTGCACTCCACACTCTCCACTCCACACTCCACACTTTAAACTCCACACTCTCCACTCCACACTCCACACTTTACACTCCACACTCTACCCTTTACACTCCGCACTCCACACTTTACACTTAACGCTCCACACTCTACACTTCACAATTCCACCCCACGCTTTGCACTTTACACTCCACAATCCACACTTCAGAGACTACACTCCACTTTCTTCACACCCCGCACTTTGCCCTCGACGCCCTTCCACATTCCACGGTCTACAGCGCACTGGTACGGTAACAAGGGCAAAATGGAACAATCTACAAGACTGTTGAAAAACTTGTTTCACAAAAGTGTTTTACGTGACTGCATTTGGGTTCGTTGGTCTCTTCTTTTGTGGAATAAATAACTCCTATTCATTTTCTCAAAATCCGCCCGCACCGAAGGTGCCGAGGCGTATTTTTGTGTACCTGCGTGAACCGTTAGCAATTGCAGTAAAGCTAATAAGCTTTAGCTTGGGGCGGGCATTTTTGCTCTAGAATCCTGTGTTTTTGCATGTTTTTCAAAGGGGGTCAAAATTGTTGATCTGGGCCAATATAGGCCAAACATGGGTCAAGATAGGCCCAACATAGGCCCAACATGAGCCTAAGATAGGCTCACATGGGGCCAACATAGCCTCAAATTGGGCCAACATACCCTCATATGGGGCCAAGATAGCCTCATACGGAGCTAAAAAGTGCCCAATAAGTGCTAAAAAACGTTCAATATGGCCAAACATCCTCCGACATATGTGAGTGTTATCCATTACACTTGGTGCGGGCGGTTTTCGTCACGAAGCGACCGTGAATATAAATATATATGGTAGGTTTTAAGGCCAAGGACCACTTATTCAGAGCAAACAGGATTAATGATTAAACAAAGCATTCTTTTATATATTACTTAAAAATCTGATTTGAAATGATTTATATATGTTGTTCAAAAAACATAATTATCAGCAAATGCTTTGTCCGTGCATCAATTTCTTTGGAGTGAGCAGATTCGATTTCCACCACAGCCATCAAAGGATTTTTGTATCTTTGAGATGGGCGTCTGAAATCTTGGAGAAAAAGCATCCATCACCCTGCTTGTGGCATCTGGTTGCACAATCGTATTGGTCTCGAATCTGGCACCCAGCCCTCAGGCACCAATCTTACTCGGCAAGGGGTGTCAGAGGTGTCACATCTTTAAACGATTGGCACTTGTCGCTAAGTAAACGGTGGCTGATGAATCCTGATTTGTAATAGCTAGATCATAATATGCTATCATATCGGCCAAAAATTAAAGGTAATATATAATGACGCATCAAATGTTTCCATTGCCGAAGAATTCGATGTTGAGTTCTCGGTTCAGCCACCGCTCGGACGCTTGGAACATTCGTTCTGTCCATTGTGAGACAGCGTATATACAAGAGGATGTACCTTGAGGCTTCGGCATCTGGCACATTTGAATCATTTAATCTCAAGTTTCACAACAGAATGGCCATAATCTATATGGCAAGGGCATTTCTTCAAGGAACATCACGGCCGGAAAAAAAGTAGCCCGTCCATGCCCAGCAAAAAAACATGGTCCGTGCTGGTCAGGTCCTCATTCCCAACCGCTAGCAACCGCACGGGCCTGGCAGAATGGAAGCCTCTCACTACTTGGGTGGTTAATAACCAAAGGTATATCTTATTTAAAGATGTGATAACCCACTGAAAGGGGACTTGCTAGGCAAGGTTACGTTCACCAGTTACAATTCGTGGAATGTTCCTCCAAGTACCCTTTGTGGAATCAGGGGATAGTATGGGATAATTGGAGGCAGATTTCAAATCAGACGGGGCTCGCGCCTGTGCTCTGTAAAACATATTCCCTTGCCTTTCCTTTTAAAAAGCGCAAAGAGGAAAATGTCTCGGGTTCCAAGGCATGGCTATGGCAATCTGAATTCCGGTAATTCGGGGATACAGGAGCCACAAATAGATTTCAATCTGTCAGTAAACATCCCTTTTTTGGGTACTCAATTGTGACTCACCCATCCTGTAGCTCAGATGTCTCTTGTAAAAAACCTGGCAACAGTTTGATTGCCATGATTGGCATGGTATGTATGTGTATATATGTATGTATCGAGATGACAAAGCGCTCATCTGGATGCATGTGTATATATATATATATGCAACTGTATAGATGTACATACGCATGGATACACTATCAACATCTATCTATCCATATATATTTAAACAAAAGATATATGAAAAATAAATAGATAAATAAATAAATCAATAAATAAATAAAGTTAAATAAATAATAGTTAAAAAATCATATATAAATAAATTTAAATATTCATATTTATATACAAATGCACACACACACATATATATATATATAAATAGACAAATGTAAATACATTATATGGCTCAGCCCTGCAACCCCCCCATGGTCATGGTCCTGTATATACGCTGTCGGTCTAGTTGGCATTTTGCTAGCCTAGAAAATAACGATGTAGGGTCTACTTTACCCCCGCCCCCCGGCTAGGTATTGTGTCACTGGCCCAACTAGTGTGTAAGGCAGAAAGTAGGTCTTATGTGGCCAGCATGTAAATGATCCACCTACGGTCTACTTTGCCCCCGCCCATCCCTGTGGGATGGGTGGGGTGTTTTTGAGGTATCATGTAGATAGTGTATAGATAGTATGTGGCTAGCACGTATGTATAGCACATGAGATCTTGATAGTACCATAAAGGTACTTTTTTGGCAGTACTACGTTGTTTTCTCGATGGCATGGCAATATTAAAGGCATGGTGGTATCCTGTTGTGTAGTGCATAGGTGGCACGAGGCCAGCATTTTAGTATAGCATATGAGCATATGAGATCTTGGCGGATGGTGGTAGATGGCTAGCCACACTCGTGGGGGATTGCTGGGGGGGCTGGGGGGGATAGCATTGGGGGGGGGTTGCCGGACGCCGGGCGGGACCATATATACATATGATTTATATGTACGCACACACGCATATATTATATATATATATAGACAGATAGATAGATATATATATATATATATATGTGAATCTACGCACAAAAAATATATCTATATGTCTTTAGAAGCCCCAAACATAATGCCAAAAGTCACGTCCTACTAGAATATTGGTTTACTAGCTGTGTAGACTTTTGTTTTTTGGCGGTTCCTACAGGTGTCTATATATGTACACGTGAAAAAGAGATAAATAAAAAAAATATATATATATATATATGAGCAAAAAGATTTATGGACGATATGTATGTATACTACGATACCCTCTTGTTCAAAAATAACATATCCGAATTTGCTTGGTCTATATTACATATTAAACGCGCAACATGTTGGTAAATAGAAAATATCTATATCATTTCCGTATGTTGTATTTTGATAAATACGTATATACATTTACCGAACATCTGATGACAACATCTAAGATCAAACTCTAGTTTTCCAAGCATATGTACAACTTGGTTGGTCTTCCATCCATATTCGAGCCATGAAAAAGACCCCTATCCCATCTCAACAAATATTAGGTGGTTGAAAACGATTTTCCTACTTACAGGGTTAGTTCATAATCTCCAGTAAACCAGGTCGTAAAATGTCGTAAAACCCCTACAATTCTTAATGGTTTATATATCATCATATACCCAAAGATATGTCCATCACCTACAAAAAGCTGTTGTTGGTTCCAAACATCATGATCCTTTAGCTCGTAACCGCCATTAAACCACTAGAATCCTGATTTCAAAACCAACCAACCAGTATTTATCAGTGATATTTTCACTTTTAAATTCTCAAAAATTGCTTTTCTCATATCACCAGTATCCAAACCAATTCCCAAATTTTCGGGTGAAAACCACCATTTTTCATGGCTGTGGGCTCCAGCCTTCTGCACTGCCTTCATGGCGGAGCCCGAGGTGCCAGGAGTGGGGCGTTGGACCTGTCGATGTAGCAATGGAGCGGACCGACCTTGAGGCCTTTGATTTCATGGAAGTTCATAGGGGCTTTATGATGATCTAATGGTGATTTCACGGTGGTTTTAATAAGGTTTCATCAGGATTTAGCAGGATTTTAAAGGGGTTTAGTCTGATTTCATAGTGCCTTAATGGGATGAGTTGGGATTTAATGGGGTTCAGCATGGGGCGTATGGGGTTACATCAGATATAGTGTGGAATTCGATGGGTTATAGCGGGATATTGGCGTGTGATAGGGGGGTTAAGCGCAAAAACTTGTCTTTTTGGGGATGTACCACTATCGAGATGGGATGAAAGTGGGAGAACTTGGGATTGGAATCGGATAGACCAATAATGTACCCGCGATACAACTGATGCATGATTTTGATTGATGATGACTGCCATTTTATTTACGTTATTTGTGGGAATGAAAGAAAAGAATGGTTCAGTCCAACACAAGTTGGGATAGTTTTGACAAATGATGGTTAGTGGTTTGGTCTGATGATTCTTTGTTGGGTTGATGATGCCTACCATTTCATTGGGATGAAAGGGTAATTTGATGGGATACACAACCAGCAACAGCTTTTTGGTAGGTTGGATGGACATAACCTATATTTACATGTGTATATACATATATGTGCTTATATTGGGGATATTCCATATAAAAATGCTTGACGCAAGATTGTTATTGCGCACTTACCGTGCCTGGGGTGCACATAGTCAATATCCAAGTATCGCGATCTATTTTGTATGTATGTAGTTCATGTACATCTATCCAAGTATCCCAATATTAACTAGATGTATATAACACCCTCTGTGTCATTCCAAGAATCATATGAGTCTGCCAGAAAATCAGGTGCACCCAGACAAACAACTATTTAATGGGGGAAATTATGATTCGCATATGGATTTGAGGTCCCCTATTTTTCGACAAACTTAAATCCACACGGAGGTTTCCTAAAATAGTGGTACCCCTATTAATCATCCAATTTTGTTTGGGGTTTTCCAGTAATGTTGGTAAAACAACAACAAACCATCTCCAATTTCACAATGAATGTGGTCTTAACCATTCCCAAATGGGTGGTTTCTTATTGTTACCACATTACAACCCACATTTTACCATTATAAACGTTTATAAACCATAGGTCTTCATGGATTGTCCATTAAAAACCATCCGTTTTTAGAGTACCCTCTGGTAAACTAACATTTGCTATGAAAAACCACCATCTTTGGGTAAATCAACGAACTAAATGGGCCATGTTCAATAGCATAAAAGCTAGGTGAAATTACCAGCAGGGCAAGCCATCCATGTTGAGAGTACCCCTGGTGCCCGGGCACCGTCGCGGCAGCCCGTCGCTCGGGCCCTGAAGCCGAGCTGGGTCGAACGGGGCTTCGAAGTGGGGCCGTGACCTCAAAAGGCGGAAAGACATGGGAAAAGCCATTGGCTTTGGAGTTTCATCAGGATTTTAAGGCGATGGTGATTTTATGGTGGTGAAATGGTGATTCAACGGGATTTAGTGGTGTTTTGGTGGAGCTTCATGAGATTTTCACAGGGTTTCATGGTTTTAATGGTGATTTCATAGGAGTTCATAGGGTATTTCATGCACATTTGGATGGGCTTTGATGGAATATCTAATGGTTATTTTCAGGGAACTAAAAGTTATTTAATGTGCGTTACAATGGGGTTTGATGGGGTTTGACGTAATTGAATGAGGGTTCAATGGAATCTAGTGAGATTGAAGACTAAATATTTAATGGAGTCCCGTGGGGATTTGGTGTGATTTCATATGATTGCATTTTTTTGGAGGACGCCATCAATATTGTTTAGGGGGTACAATTGATAAAGGCTGGGCTGGGAGAAAAACAAACTTCACATGATCGCTTCCCCTAATAAGATTTAAATAGTTGGATTAATTTCACAGGGAGTTTCCAATCTCAAACTCATTATTAATGTCCCCTAGAAACTGGTTTTAGTAATGCTTACTGTTCAATTTGAGACCATCTTCCAGGGATTTGACCCCAAAAAATCTAGGGACGCCGGATGCCGGTCACTTTCTTGGAACATGAAGCAACAGGAAGAATATACCCTCTGGTCTCCTCGAATGTGGTTAAACGTAGCTGGCTGGGAAATCCCCGAACTACCTGGAGCCTCTTATGGCAAACATATATCGTTTTATCTATACATGGAAGGATTTTCTAGCTGTGTTTGAAGACATCGGGGGTACTCTACATCAATGATGCCCAGCCACTTGGCTCGGCGTGGTATGTACTGAAGAAGCCCGTGATCTTGTGTGATGCGTTGCAGCGTATCATGAGTCTTAGTACAGTGATCTTCAATCAGGGTAGTGACCTAATGCTTGCTGGAGTGAACAGTTTCCCCAATGGGCTGTCCATAGATCAGTTTTCCCGAAAACATGAGGCTTTCCCTTTGCCGCAAACCGTTTGCATCAAAACATACCAAAACATACTAAGCAGATCAAAACCATCTAACTGGCGCTGATGCGCCAACACTTTGCTGGTTTTCTCGCCTTGATCCTCTATATTTTCACCTTTACCCATCTTAAAAATACGCCTAGGCCCTAAATCTATTGGTTGATGATCATGCTCCCTACTAAAAGCACACTCCTCCATTTTCAGCTTGTCCCCCCAAAATCTCAGATCCTTGGGTGTATTCTCCATGACAAACCCCATGATCTCGCCATTTTTCTTGGTGAAATCCAGCATTTTTTCACACCGGCGCCTTATCCGAGCGCTCCGGAACGGCTTTGGCTGCATCTGGAGAACCTTGTTGATTCTATGGGGGTGCGCTGTTTAACTTATGGGGGTTAAGCCATGTTGCTTAACAATGTCAACAATATGGGGGGTAAATCTTCAACTTTCTCAACGGGAGTTAAACCATGTTTAACCATGTTGTTAACAACTTTTTTTAATGTCAGACCACAATGTTAAACAATATAGTAAAACCATGGGAAATGGTGAATGATGGTGAATATCACATTTGGACGTGATGACATATATGTTTAACATTGGGATTTCTGACATCTCTGCGACTATGATCTACTATGGTGCTATTTTTTCTACTGCTATTCCCCTCGAAATGAATCATGGTAAATTGTGTGATGATCGAATGGTGATTTAGTGGTGAAAATTCATCCTAAATCGGGAATAGGGTGAATGTAGGCCAAACACGGTATATGTTTTATGGTCATCCATATCATGTCATGGGAATCCAAGCACAATGGCATATAACTTCCTATGGACATGAATTGATGACCCGTCCCGACCCAACTGGGTTAATCTAATCCAAGTAGCTTGAACACGGTACTTGCAGTGAACATGGTGACCCAATGATGGTCCAATGGTGAAAAATACAAATAATCCTAAATTGAAGTATGGTGAATATATTCTGAGTAAATGGTGAATAAATCGCATTGGTTTCCATCCTGACAGGATAAACGGATACAAATCTGATGAATTTATGAAGATATTGGATGGGCATGTCATTTTCCATGGAGCCTAGTGACTAGTCAAGTTTAATGTATTAAGTATTCAGTATTTCATCAAATGGACATCAAGTTCTAGAAATTCGTTGGCCGCCATTGATTGGCTGACACAGACACCCACGCAGAAGTCAATGGGTTTCATCTCCTGTTTCTTTGGGATGGACCATCAAAACAGCAAAGTTTCAGCCGTCAGAAACAAGTTTCAGGTAATGTGGTAAAAACAATAATAAACCACCCATTTGGGAATGGTTTATACCATCTATTTATGGTGATTTGGGGGATGGCGTATTGTTGTTTTACCCACATTAAATATCATCCACATTCGAAACTTTTGAGTTTTGTTTATGGTGTTTTCTTTTTTAGATTTTACAGCCACCATTTTGGGCATCCATTTCTGGAAGCCATAAGAATTTCGGGAACCCACCTCCAGGCGATACCGGCGATGTCGCGGAGGCAGGTCGGTTGGATGCCGACGGAGACTTCCCAGGGATCCCAGGGACTGGCAGCCTGGGACCGGCGCGTTGCGCGCTACGCGGCGGAGTCGTCTCTGGTAATGAGTCGTCCCTTTATTGTACTTCCACTTGTATATAGAATTGGAATATATGTGTATATATATATATATAACATATATATATATGTATGTATATCATGGTCATTTACGTATACCCTAGTCAAATAACACATAAACCACATACAGAAATTTACAGATGCATGTAGATACAGTATGACTTATTTTCTGTTTTGCAAAAAGATCACTATTCTATCGCTTCAATCTGCTGATGTCGTTTAACGCGCCGTCTGCACGCCATTGTTTTTTTTTTTACGACACCAAGGCATCGTTGGTCACCGGGCTCTCCGGACCGAGATCAACAAGATCGTCTTCGCCAGAGGCTGCACGCCGCAAGAAGCGTTCATGGTTGCGCGCCACGTGAAAGCTCCAACCCAACAAACAAATGACATACCTACAGCAGCGGAAATTCCGGGAGATAGGTGAGTTATTGGTGAGTTTCTGTTAAGTTTGGGATACTTTAGGAAATTGAATGAACATGCCCGGCAGAGGTGCAACATTTGGGATAGCATGCAGGATTTCTATATGGATTGCTGGCATCACGGTTGATTGTTGCAAAATGAGACGAATTTGGCGGTGTCCAAATTTAACCCGTACCCATTCATTTCATGTGGTACACCATTCCGAGGACAGCGATCCAACCCCCAAGACATCAACATCACCATCTATAGGCAGGAGTTCTTCATTTGCATACAGCAACTACGTGATAGCTACCAGCCAGTCTTTGCCATATCCAAGCGACATTTCGCAGGAAGCGATGGCACTCCAGATCCATTTGGATGTCCAAAAGACGTAGGGGCCACAAATGTCAGCATCTTTGTGTCTCAAACTATGCGTCCAAGCCATCCCCAGCAATGGGGTTAATGCCAAAAAAAACTTCAAGATGTAGACCACGATTGAGATGCCCAGCCGACCTGAAATTTTACACACTGATCATCACTGATCTCTGATCTCTGTCTGAATGTTGGGAGCTGAATATTTGAGGTTGTTTGAATCAACAGAGATGTTGGCGCCAATGCATGAGTCTACTGGATTTTCCCTCCGATTGTCCCCTCAATGCAAACATATATATATATATACATTCAGAATACTCATCCTCAGATCCTAACCTGGGTTTGTCTGAAAAAGGGGGATGGCCACAAACTTGCAATCTAGATATGGTGGAAATGAATGGAAATGACAAAAATCAACACGGCAGAATCCCAGGCACCATCATTGGCACAGTCCATGACCAAAACAGCTAAGCCAAGCGCTCCAAACCACACCAGCAAGGCATCCAAATCGTAGGGACATCGATCGTCACCGTGCTCTGAACCCAAAAAGATCAGCAGCCCAAACAGGAGACTTGGGAAGATCAACATACAGAGGTAGAACATATGAATCAATACCTCAGCACGTCTCAGCACCTTTTTCGAAACTGCAAGTGCTTCAATGGTTGTAGTATTCAAGCCATGTTGAATTTTTGAAGCATTATCAAAACACCTCAATCGGGGATTTCCTAAAATGGTGGGTACCCCCAAATCAGCAATTTTTACGCTGTTTTCCCTTATAAACCACCAATTTTTTGGGGTACCAACATCTATGGAAACCTCCAATTCTTTGACCGAAACAATCTTGGATTCTTCGGTCTCATCGCATCCCGAGCCACGGAAAGCATCAAGACACACGCCTGGCTAGCTCTGGAGGCTGTTTCTTCCTGAGGTCTCGTGGGTTCAACCGGGTTGAATCCCCAGCCCATGAGAAGGTTGGGGATTCCCCACAAATTTGGATAACAATCAGAAATAATGTGGGTAAAACATTGTGACCCAATAATAAACCACCCATTTGGGAATGGTTTCTATCATCTATTTATGGTGATTTGGGGGATGGTTTATTATTGTTTTGGCAACATTACAAGAAACAAATGCCTGGACCTATTCAAGCATTACCAACACAATTGCCAACACAATTGCCGCAAAAAAAGTATCAACACACACACACACAGAAAAGCAACCAAACAAAACAACACATCACCAACCACCAGACAAACTCCTGAAATCCTCACAAAACATCACCTCTTTCAATTCCAGCAGCTACCCTCTGCTTATTTAGCGGCTAAGTGAGGTGTTTAAAATGGGTGTGAAATAGTTTTAGGATTTTTTTTTGAGCAGGTTTGGGATTTTTTTTTGGATTTCTTGGCTGGTACCATTTGCCTAGTGTTTGCAACGGTTTGGAACTTGAATTTGTCATTTTGCATGGTATTTGCCACATTTGGGCATGTCCACCTTCCATTTTGCATGGGATTTACTACATGTGGGCATGTTCACCTTCCATTTTGTATGCTATTTGCCACATTTTGGCATGTTCACCTTCCATTTTGCATGGGATTTCCTACATGTGGGCATGTTCACCTTCCATTTTGTATGGTATTTGCCACACTTTGGCATCCTTCCATTTTGCATGGGATGTTCTACATGTGAGCATGTTCGCCCAAATATCTACAGATGCGGAAGCTTGGGATTAGATAAAAAGCAGGTGGGGGGGATTGAGGGAGGGCGCTAGCTATCTATCCAGCTAGCTAGCTATCTAGCTATCTATCTAGCAAGCTAGCTATCTATCTAGCAAGCTATCTATCTATCTAGCTATCTATCTACCTATCTAGCTAGCTATCTTGCTAGCTATCTATCTACCTATCTAGCTATCTAGCTAACTATCTATCTAGCTATCTAACTATCTAGCTTTCTATCTATCTAGCTATCTATCTATCTAGCCATCCAGCTGTCTATCCAGCTATCTAGCTATCGAGCTATCTAGCTAACTATCTATCTAGCTATCTAGCTATCTAGCTTTCTATCTATCTAGCTATCTATCTATCTAGCCATCCAGCTGTCTATCCAGCTATCTAGCTATCGAGCTATCTATCTAGCTATCTATCTATCTAGCTAACTATCTACCTATCTATTTAGCTATCTATCTATCTATCTATCTAGCTATCTATCTAGCTACCTCTTTATCTATCTAGCTAGCTATCTAGCTATCTATCTATCTATCTATCTAGCTATCTATCTAGCCATCTATCTATCGAGGTATCTAGCTATCTATCTCTCTAGCTATCTATCTATCTAGCTGGCTATCTATCTATCTAGCTATCTATCTACCAAGCTATCTATCTATCTATCTATCCAGCTATCTATCTATCTATCTATCACATGTAATCCTGCCAGCTTTCCAGAGAAGGTTAGTTCGCAAAAACCAACTAATGTAACTTGGGTTTGAGTTTAAATTTAAAAAAAAACGGGAGGGGGGATTGGGGGGAGGGCGCAGCGCCTCCCCCCAAGCACCTCTTCTCACATGTTACGTTGCTAGTTTTCAAGAGAAGGTTGGTCATGTGATACTCAGGGATGTAAATACTGTGCAAAATGCATCTTACATGAAAATCAAGTATTTAAAGCAGGCAAAGCAAAAAAAAGCAGAGAAGCAAAAAAGCAGAGAAGCAAAGAAACAGGAAACGCACAAAAGCAAAACAGCAGAAAGGCAAAGAAGCAGGAAAAGCAGAAAGCAGGAAGAAGCAGGAAAAGCAGAGAAGCAAAGAAACAGGAAAAACAGAAAAGCAAAAAAGCAGAAAAGCAGAGAAGCAGAGAAGCAGGAGAAGCAGAAAAGCAAAAAAGCAGAAAAGGCGAGAAGCAGGAGAAGCAGAAAAGCAAAAAAGCAGAGAAGCAGGAAAAGCATGAAAAGCAGGAAAAGAAGGAAAGCAGAGAAGCAGGAAAAGCAGAGAAGCAGGAATCCAAAAATAATTCCTAAACCTGATCAAAAAAAAAATCCTAAAATAATTAGCCCTCCGTTGAAAATCACCTCATTTATCGTGACTCATCATGGCTGATCATCGAACGATCGGCCATGGCTTCGCCAAGGCTCCCGTTGCCCTCCATTTGCTTTCCGGAGCTCTCCCCCCAAGCGCCGCGGCAACGGCAGCGTCTTGGGCAGTTCCATGGTGGCCTTCGCTAAAGCATGGAGCATCCAGCCGTGGTGTTCCTCGTCGCTGGGGATCCAGCGCCGCACGGAGGCCAGAAGGACCTGTGGGGACCACGGCATGGGTCAAGCGTTCAGGTGGTAAAACCAATGGAGAACAAAGAATGATGGCTGAAGTATGGGAGACAATGAAAAATTAGTCATGATAAGTGGAGAGTACGCGTTGTCCACGACTAAATTTCATCTTATTGTGCACGATCAAATGATTTTTTTCCTCGAACAACATTTGATCTACCACCACGACTAGAGGAATTTGGGTCTTTTCCTCTTTTTTTCTCCTCTGTCTGTCTGTCTGTCTCTGTCTGTCTCTGTCTGTCTCTGTCTGTCTCTGTCTGTCTCTGTCTGTCTCTGTCTGTCTCTGTCTGTCTCTGTCTGTCTCTGCCTGTCTCTGTCTGTCTCTCTCTGTCTCTGTCTGTCTGTCTCTGTCTGTCTGTCTCTGTCTGTCTGTCTGTCTGTCTCTGTCTGTCTGTCTCTGTCTGTCTTTTTGTCTTTTTGTCTGTCTGTCTGTCTGTCTGTCTGTTTGTCTATAGTCGCCTCATGATTTTTTTTGTCTATAGTCGTACTCACATGTAGAAAGCTAATCGTGGTAAACAAAAGAAACTAATCACATAAATAAATATATATATATATATATACTTGTTCAAGGCAATAATAGGTAAGTCGATGAACAATTACTTGAATCGTGCAGTGGTCAGACACTCATTGGTTGATGGGATGGTTATCCTGTAATTATCCATTCTCCCATTGGGGGGTCTAATGAGCTCATCCCAAAAACAAGCTTTCATAAACCTTTATTGGGGATGGTTTATCAAAGTTATCCCATAATTATCAACTATCCCACTCTTCTCCTCCGATATCAATCCATGTTATCCTATGAATATCCTACTAAAGGCCATCTTTTATACATGGTAAAGCTAATAGAAACTGGAAATGATGGGTGAAATATAGGCGAATTGAATTGTACAATGTGCTTACCACATTCAAGGCGATCATTTACACAAAGTTGTATATATTTTTTTTAATCATAAATTTGACTAGTTTATGTTTAAATGTCAATATACATGTGGTAACTAAACCAAAGAATCATGGGATATGGTAGGATGTTGACAGGAGAATATGGATTGATATAAGATAATAGCGGGATAATACCGGATAAATCTGGGATAAATATAAATAATAAACCATCCCCACTTGAGGCTTATGAAACTGTGCTTACTCCCATTTGGGATGATGAAAAATTACCCCCAGTTAGGTTAGGTTGGTCAATGGGATGGTTTATTGTTGGGTTTACCATATTAGAGGTGATCTTGATGCAAATGTGTACGAATACATATCTATCAATCTGTCTACCTACCTACCTACCTACCTATCTACCTACCTACCTACCTACGTATCTATCTATCTATCTACCTATCTACCAATACATATATATATAATATTACGTGTATGTATGTATCAGTGCCGGCCATTCATATACAATATTACATGTATACAGTACCGATCGGATTGGTTTTCTGGGTAAAGCCACAGGAATCAGGAAACCATGGGTGTTGGCCAAAGCAGAAGGCAAATTCAAAAACAAACGCGTGGCAATTCAGTGGCACGTGGCATTGGGAAGTGTAAAAGATATCATTTGGAAGAAGTCAGGAAAAACTCAAATGTTGATAAAGGAATCTTTGGGTGCATTCTTTGATTTTGCCTTCTGAAAGGCAATGGGTATTCTCATATCGCAAAGCACCGAACAAAAGTTAGTAGGTGAATCACAGGAAGAAGCATCCACGGAAAAAAGTCTATGTTGGGATAGGGGCCGAAGTGTAATTCTAAGTATATAAATGCACGCTATGCACATGTATTAGCATTGAGTCCTGCAGAACAACACTCGAGCCTGAATCCAGGGGCTGTTGCTCCTCTCCACATTAATGTACCTGGACACATGACCAAAAGTGCTTTCTGGATCTACGTCTCAAAACCAATTGCTCCATTTGCATCCATTCCCTTTGATGATTTGCTTAAGGGGGCGCAACAATATTCCAAGTAGATTCTCCAAATGGTGGATGAACCAGTGGGAAAACCAACAGCCCATCTTCAGCAAATCCCAATGATTCAAGAAGCATTTTGATGTTGTGGTTCTAGCCCGGATTTCCAATCTATCCTGGTTTGTGAAAATTAGGGGGCGCCGGCCCCGGCCCTATATTTGGCCGAGGAACCAAGCGCCGAGCGCCCACAACAAAGCAGGCCGTCCCTCGCCAATCATTTTGGCTTCTCGCAGAACGCCTTGGCTTCAGTGCCCAAGGCGTGCTGTTGCGCCAGGTGCAGTTGAAGCCTCCAAAATTCTGTGTGATGAAAAATCAAATCCCGAGTTGAGATATAACCCCTATAATTATGGTTATATAATGTTATATACCTACTACCTGGAGCTGTACTTCCAAGTAGGGATGTGTTGGATGATCGACCAAGAACCATCCGCCGGATTGGTCATCGGCATTTTGGATGACGGATATTTTGATGGGTCAAAGCTTGGTTTCAAACCAAAATCTGATATGTGACATTTGGCTTGCGGCTCCTTCTTCACTCCCAATTGACTCGTTCACTACCCTTTTTGGAGGGCTTTCTGAAATTCGGGCGGCTAAAAAGAAGAACGCAATAAATCTCAAAAACGGGCAAAATCAAATCCCCAGATTCGGTTGTTTAAATCAGAATCTTCCAAATGTAAGCAACCTTGAAGCATGAATCCAGATGAAATCATCCAAATTGCCAGGTGAAAAGAATCCAGCTTTCATTCAGTTAAATTGCTTTGCCTGAAAAAAGAATATTCCCTACTTCCAATGGGCGAAAACGTCATTTTCCCTATGAACAAATTGGAACATTTGGAGAACAAAACCTCTCCATGGGGCCGTGCCTTGCACCTCGGCAGCTGAGACCAAGCCTTCGTTCAGGGATTCCATCAGATCCTGTAGCCGATCCTTAACGGAAACCGTGGAACGTTGGATTTATTAAATATAATTCGCTATAAATGGGAGTATACATTCTATAAACCGGGTTATACGTACTTATAACTGGTAAAGGGCCAAAACTGTGGACTATGATTAATGCATCATCATGGAGAGAATTAGGAGTCATGGGATTCGCCATGTTAAAGGGAATCATACGAACTGAACCATAGGATAATTGGCCAACCTTCCACCATTTGGGGGCGATTTTGACCCGATTTCCAGACGGCAAGTTGAAGAGGCTGAATGGTGCCATACTCAGAAGTTCCACTGGTACTGGCCTTCAGTTAAAGCCTTCAGAAATGAAGATTCAAAAAACGGCAGGAATCTGACAAAATGGGCTCCCTAGGTAGCTAAGTTGGTTTACAACTCCAGTAACAATGAATTCATTTTACTTCTAAGCTATA